>PVJD01002019.1:0-224702 GCA_004026545.1 Mormoops blainvillei
TATCTTAAGGCTGATACCTTGGCCCATATTCAGAATACCCATTGTCACCCCACCCCCACCCCAGGTTGCAGCTGTGAAGCAGCTGGAAGAGAGCAAAACCAAAATAGAAAACCTTTTGGACTGGTTGTCCAATGTTGACAAAGACTCAGAAAGGGCAGGGATGACACAGAAACAGGTAATTGAACAGAATGGGACTCATTTTCAAGAAGGTGACAGCAAGTCAGCGATTGGAGAAGAGGATGAATTTAATGGTAACCTGTTGGAAACTGATGTTGATGGGCCTGTTGGAACCACTGAGGAGAATCTGAACCAGCAATACCAGAAAGTTAAGGTTTGTTGTCTTAAACATAATGATATTGTAAAATTCTGTTTTCAGGTCTATAAAGATAGGAACAACTTAGCACATGAGTTATCTTTTCAAACCTCAATGACCATTGAGTGTAAAGTCTTGTTTCCAAGGTTCATTATTATGTCAAATATAAATTGTGAGAACTCTAAGCAAGTCACAAACAATGAGGAATAATTAATTAGAATTGGCATTCTTATAAGTGAAGCAGAGTTAAAAGGAATTAATAGAAATAATAATACTAAAGCTGAGATTTCTAGATCAGTTATGTGGACCAGGCACTCTTTTTAGCTTTCCCCATTTTAACTCATTTAATTCTCACAGCTTCTCTGAGGTTTTTATTCTCATTTTACGGATGAGGAAACTATAACTTACAGAAGGAAATTAACTTGCTCAAAGTGATGCATTTAGTAAGGGATGGAATTTGGACTTAAAGCTAGACCATGAGCTCAGCCACTCTGCTAACTTATAATCCGCACTTCTAGACCAACTCGCCATCCGCCCTCTCTGTACCACAGCTCATCTGTGCAGTGAGTGCTGTTGTTGAGAAGAGGAATGAGAGCCTTTCTAAAAACTCACGGCATGTTAGAAATCAAAGCTAGCAGTAATGCTACTACAGGAGCAAAAGAACTTTTCGAAAACCATCTTAAAGTGTCACATAATTGATCATTTTATTTCAGTGTTTGGCTTTTGGTAGTGAGGTGACTGGACTTTAGGAACTTTTGCAGTTCTCTGCTTTCCTCCAAGTTGGAGCTTTTGGAATAGAATTCTCTCTCTGAAGTTCTACGTTACAGGAAACAAAAATTAAACCGGAAGGACAGGGGCAGTATTTACTGTATCACAATGTCAAGGGGGCAATTAAAGGACCTTGTTGTAATTGTCTCTTATAATGAAACTTCTAATGTATTCCTAAAGGATTATAAGTCAGTTATAAATAAATCAGAAAAGGTTGGTAACTTGACCCAAGTAGTGAAAAATACCAATGGGTTGACTCAAACACAGATACTTAATAGGAAAGCCTTTGTTTTTAGCAATAGCAAGATGTTTGCGTTCTCTTTTAACGTCTAAGACCATGAGACCCTGAAAAGTGCTTTAGAAATTCCTGATCTCCTGGTAGAGTGGAGAGCTGGCCCAAGTGCCTGATCAGGGCTCTGTGTCTAGTTCTGTGTTTGTGCCACGTGTCCTGGGCCAAGCTGCTCTCCTACAGCCTGAGTTTTCTCATCTGTAAAAGGAAGGCGATGGATCCGATCATTTATAAGGTATTCCGTACGTCCATCCAGCCTACTACTAGAGGAAGAAGACCTACTGGAGGGCAGTGTATGAAGGTAATTTGAACATGAAAGACATAGCCTGTGGGAGGAAAGTTATTAAGACAGAACTGTTTATCATTTGCCCACAAAGTGGTGGGCATTGTTGTAGAGTGAGGATGCAAATATTAATGAGTCTATTCTCAGCTGACCGATTGGGATCAGACTTGTAAAAGAACAGTTGCCCTACAGTAATGCTTCTTCGCCTTTTAGTTCATAGCGTATATTTACCCCCCGCCCTGTGCCAGCACTGTCCTAGGTCCTGGGGGTTCCCAGTGAGCAAAAGAAATTCCCTGTCCTGGTGCTTACGTACTAAGGAGACAGGAGGATGAGGCAGGCAATAAATAACTAACATCTGTGGGGTGCTAGAAGGTAACTTTTTGTTAAGAGAGGAGTGTTGAGTTGGCTATGGTGGTTGAGTGTGGGGCCAGGGGCCAATTTTCATCGTTAAATAGGATTATCAGAGTAGACCACAATGAGATGATGAGATTTGTGCAAAGACTTCAAGGAGATGGGGGGGTTGCCAAGCAGATACCTGAGGAAAGAGCCGTGTTTAGGCAGGAGAGCAACTTGGAGGGAAAAGTCCTGAAGAGTCTAATAAGGTGGAGGTGAGGGTAGGGGTGTTTGGCATGGGCTGGGAGAGGGCCGGGCCGCAACAAGAGCTCTGGCATCATCAAGTCGTTTGGCTGCATGTGAGCCCATGTAAGAAACGTGGGAAATTGCCTATAAGGATTATTATCCTTTTGGTCATATTTGCATGGCATATGGGAGTGAATAAAAGAAGCTGCTTCTGGCTGGATAGAAAAGGACTTTTAGTCCCTCCAAGGCCCCCAGCCTCCCTGAAGGCTGAGCTGATCGCCAGCTCTGCATACCTGTGACCTGTTTGCAACACACTCGCTGGGAGCTCTGCTTTCTGCCCTCAGAGTGGATTGTAATCCCTGGTAAGCGTCAGGCTCTTCGGGAAGTGTTCTAGGTGTGTGATATCATGAACTCCTTTCAGGAGACCTGTGACACGTACGGGTCATTATCTCCATTTTCCACATGCAGGAAACTGAGGCCCGGTGAAGCTAGTAACCACAATATTCTCTTTTATTATGTCTTTCTCTAACTTCATTGGGCTTCTGTGCATGTATATTGTTCTTGCTTAGTTATTGTCACAGTGTTTTTGTAACTTTAAAATTATAAAAATATTTTTTTCTACTTAAATGTCCTTTCAGGATCGTTTCATAATAAATAATTTTATACCCATTTGCTCAGTGATTAGGTAACAACCTTAGCAGTCTCAGGCGCAGTGAGTAAAATGAGATCTGATTGTAGATGCTTTAGAATTGGAAGAGAAATCCGTTACCTTTTTTACACCATACTTCTCAAAAACAGTACTTATCCTATGTGATTATATAAGTACTTTCAGGAGAAGGTTGGAAATTTTCTTAAGAATAAGATTAGTGTTCAAAATGCAGCTTTTGCTCTTCCAAAATTCAGTAAAAAACAAATACTGTGCATTTTGAGAAGGCTAACAGGAAGCAAGTTGTCTGTCTGTAGACCATTTAAGTCTGTAGGTCCTGAGGCAACAGAGAGCTCCCCACAGCCTCCATGCAACCCCGTCACTGCTTTAAAGTCACAGTGGATTTGTTCTCCTTCACACAGGCCCAACATGAGAAGATCGTCTCTCAGCACCAAGCCGTCCTCGTGGCCACTCAGTCTGCACAAGCCTTGCTTGAGAAACAGGGTCATTATCTCTCTCCCGAGGAAAAAGACAAGCTGCAAAAGAACATGAAGGACCTGAAAGCGCATTACGAAACGGCCCTGGCTGAGTCCGAAAAGAAAATGAAGTTAACGCATTCTCTGCAGGAAGAGCTGGAGAAATTCGATGCTGATTACAGTGAGTTTGAGCACTGGCTGCAGCAGTCAGAACAAGAGCTCGAAAACCTGGAGGCAGGTGCAGATGACTTCAGTGGCTTAACGACCAAGTTGAAGAGGCAGAAGAGTTTCTCAGAAGATGTTATTTCTCACAAAGGGGACTTGAGGTACATCACGATTTCTGCAAACAGGGTGTTAGAAGCAGCCAAATCTTGCAGCAGAAGAGATGGAGGTGGCAAGGCCGACCAGCATAACATTGACACGTCTGCCACTTACAGAGAAGTCCAGAGCAAATTGGATGATGCCACCGATCGATTCAGGTCTCTCCACTCTAAGGTAATTTTGTTTTTATTTTTTAAGGGGAACATCAGTCTGTGATTATAGTTTTTATTCTATCCTCTTAACTTTTGTTTTGGGATTAGAAGCGAGAAATCTAAAAACTGAAGCAGGGAAAATAAGATACTTTTATCCTGTTTACCTCAGTTTTATTTATATTCTTTTTTTTAAAAAGTGTATGTAAAGATTAGGAGCCTAAAGTTATTTTTTTTAGTTAGTTTTGAGTGATTTCTAGGCAGGCCTAACTCTAAAGCTCATTAATACCCAATTTGACCACCAGGTGGCATCTATGTTTTGTCTCTAAGCAAACAGAATGGCTTGCTAATTTTTGCAGCCTCTCAAGTTTGAGAACTAGTTTCATCAGATAATTACCTTCACAAATACTGCTAGTGTTTGTTTTACAGATATATTTGATCAGTGCATTATTTTAATACTTAATGAATCACAGGCTATTTCAGCTTCTTATTCCCTTAGACAAGGAAAAGAGTTATTTTTGGTGGTGTTGTTTTGTTTTTGTTTTTTAAAAACAAAATCAAGCAAACATGTTCTTGATTATTGTATATGTTGAACAGACTGACCAAAGTTGCACAAATGATTTGAAGAGCATCGTTGAATCTTGGACTTGACTTCATCCTGATCTAGATTATTTACCTTCCTGTGTCAGTCTTTTGCAATGTATAGAAGTGATTCATTAAGCACCTTGGAAACCTTTCCATCGAATACATATCTAGACACATGGTGTATAAAACCCAGTGGGAATGTGGCTGGTAGATCAGCCCCCTCTGATGACTGATGTCCAAGTGCTTCAGTCGGACTTATTAGAGGATGCTTCTTCGCATAAAGGAGGAAAATCTTAACCCTACAGTTTTAACTCGCATTGGTGTTTTCTAAGTTATAGAACTCAGGTTCTAAGGTTATTTATCACAAAAAAAAAATAGTGGATTTTAATTCTCCACCGTTTACTCTTTTGATTTTTTTTCTTTTCTTTTTCTTTTTTTTTAGTGCAGTGTCCTTGGGAATAATCTTAAAGATCTGGTGGATAAGTATCAGCACTATGAAGATGCCTCATGTGGACTTCTGTCTGAGCTCCGGGCCTGTGAGGTCACAGCGAGCAAACACTTATCTGAACCCATTGCTGTGGACCCTAAAAATCTGCAAAGGCAATTGGAAGAGACCAAGGTAAAGAGTTGGGGGCGGAGGGATACAGAGAGAGACAGAGACAGAGGAAGGGCCCAACCGTTCAGTAGTCATACTGACAACCTTTCACTTCCCCATAGTCTTTTGATAGTTTCACCTAAAGAAGGGGAACAAAGGATGGAAAAGTGTATTTCTCCCTCTAGAGGGAGTTAGGACTTCAGTTCTCAAGAGTCCATTTATTTCTTTTTCCAGTGAGCTTGCTTTTTCTACTGTTGTTTAACTGGGTTGACATTGCTGTTAGGGCTTATTACCTGCATCCCACCACTCCCACCTCCATCGACAAAACCCGTGCTGTCTGGGCCACTTGTTTATCTTTATACATATTTGTTTTGTTGATTGTTTTTCTCCACCGTTAGAATTAAACTGCATGAGGGCCAATGTTTTTGTTTATTTTGTTCCTTGCTATGCCCCGCAGCAGCTAAAACAGGACCTGGCCCATCGTAGGTGCTCAGTAAATACTTGCTTAAGAACGGACAGGCAGCAGGGGAGGAAGGGTGTCACCTCATGTGTGGGCTCTGAGGACCAGGATTGGTATTCCTCCTGAGATTCCCACAATTCATAGAGATACAAACATTTATTACCCAGTGCAGTTCTCAAAAAGTCTACCTGCTTTTTCAAAACTGCAGGCTTGATGTGGGAATTGCATAATTGTGGAGGTCTCAACCATATCCACAGTGGTCGAGAAAGTCTTTGTTTCTTTAATTTAAAGCATATTTAACATCCTAATGTAAGGGGAGATAATTTTTGAAATATCTTATTATTATGTATGACCAATAATTTTGAGTGCGAAAGTTTAATGTCATAAATCAGTTCTTTTGTGCGCAACTTTCATGAGCTGGACAAGTGCCCAAGTTCATCCTTTTCTGGCCCAGGCTGGAGACCAAGGTCATAATCTCAGTATTCCCTGTCACAGATGCATCTCTCATGTTTTAATTTCATTGAAATCCATTAAAAGCAATATATGGTACCTGTTTGAATACTTTGTAGTTTTTTCCCAAAGTAGTACTATAAACCACCACTATGGCTAAATTACAACCTGATACCATGTTAGGAATAAACAACTATTAACTCTCTTGAACATAGTTATGGAGAGAAAAGACATGGGATGTTTTGAAGAGAAAAGATGAAGAAGAAATGCTTCTTTTGTAACCCATTTCTAAGTTTTAAGATGGTAGGTGAGGCCATCTTTGATAAGGGATGATTACCTAGGACCACAACAACTTTTACATATGTTCGTTTGTTTGTTTGGTAGACATTTATGTGCCAGACCCATTGTTAGGTTTCATGAAGACACAAAGATGTTAAGACCCTACTTCTGCCACCAGGGAACTCACATTCTAAAAACAATGTTTTTTGTAGGTACTCTTAACCTTTTTTATATCCTGAATAACCATGCAGTGCAAATAAGCTAGCTGTCCCTGTGGGTTAGACTTCAGTCCTATTATAGGTAAAGTTCCTTGAGGAATTTTTTTTTTTTTTTAAGATTTTATTTATTTATTTTTAGTGAGGGGGGAAGGGAGGGAGAGAAAAAGGGAGAGAAACATCTATGTGTGGTTGCCTCTTGTGTACTCCCTATTGGTGACCTGGCCTGCAACCCAGGCATGTGCCCTGACTGGGAATCGAACCAGTGACCCCTTGCTTCACAGGGTGGCACTCAATCCGCTGAACCACACCGACCAGGCAGGAATTTCTTATATAATGCTTTTTGTAACTAAACTTCTGGGAGAATTTCCCAAACAGATTCACTCTAATACAGACTCTTTGGCCTCTTGGAAAAACTGTGAGACCTGGTATTCAGATCATAGATCTCGTGTTGGTCATAGTTAGGTGGGCTTTCTGACATATATACAACTGCCTGCATATTGTCACAGTTTCTTGGATATGAAAATAAGTTGAGGGAATTGTTGCAGTTGGCTTTAGGCATTTGTGTTTTATTTATTTTCATTGTTGCTGCTATTGAAGGCTGAAATAGAAGAGGATCTTTTAAAGTCTTACACCTGATATCTTCATTTATTTACTTATTCTTTCTATCATTTATTCCAGAAACTTTTTTTCTAAATACCCCTTTATTTCTTAAAACATTTTTTTAGTTTTCCAATTACAGTTGACATATAATACTGTGTTAGGTGTACAGTATTATACAATACTGTATACTAGGTGTACAGCCTAGTGGTTAGACATTTATATAACTTGTGAAGTGATCACTCTGATAAGTCTAGAACCCACCTGACACCGTACATAGTTATTACAGCTATCGACTATGTTCTCTGTGCTGTATTTTATGTTCCTGTGACTCTTTTATAACTGTCAATTTGTACTTCTAATCCCTTCCCCTCTTTCACCCATCCTCCCAACCCCCTTCCATCTGGCAACCATCAGTTTGTTCTCTGTATCTATGAGTCTGTTTCTGGTTTTTTTTGGTTTATTGTTTTTTATTTTTCACATAGAAATGAAATCATGTGGTATTTATCTTTTCTCTGAAATATTTCACTTAGCAGAATACCCTCTAGGCCCATCTATGTTGTCTCAAATGGCAAGATTTCATTCTTTTTTATGGCTGAGTAGTATTCCATTGTGTATATATGCCACAGCTTTATTCATTCATCTATTGATGAACATTTAGGCTGCTTCCATATCTTGGCCATTGTACATAATGCTGCAATGAACATAGAGGTGCATATATCTTTTTGAATTAGTGTTTTGGGTTTCTTCACATTCCAGGAACTTTTATCAAGGCCCACTGTGTGTCAGGCACTGGGCTAGGCAGTGATAATAGAAACCTGAATAGGATAAATTCCTAATTCTTGAGGAGGCTACAGTTTGATAGAAGAGGCAAATCCAGTGATAGTCACAGGAGCTCCTGGGGAGGGGTACTTAAATGGGGTTGAGGAGAGAGAGTTAGGGAAGCCTTCCCAGCTGAATTTTAAAGAGAGAATAAGAGCCGAGCTCAGGATCATGGGGGGTAGGTTGCATGTAGAAAGGTCGGTATGTAGAGACGCTAAGGCATTGGGTCTAGCATGAACAAATAGATAAGAAATGGTTGTGTCGTTAGACATTTCAGGAACAGAAAGCAGAGAAAGATGAGATTAAAGAGAGAGTTAAGCAGTGGATTTCACTGGACCTTTTATAGCACGCTGAAGTTTTTGCCTTTATTATGCAGGCAATAGGGAGCTTCTGAAAGAGTTTAAAGAGGGGAGTGATATACGTAGTCGTATCTGTATTTTCCACAAAACACATCGGGGTGGGGGTGCTCTTTCAGGGAAGACATAAGAGGCAGGGAGCACAGTAAGAATGCTGTTTCCAATTAAGTAAGAGATTATCCTACAGTGATCCAGAAATACAGAGCAGAGGTCTGGTTAAAAAAAAAAATGAGCAGGTAAAATTGTTAGGTCTTGATGGTGGATTTGCATGTGGAAAGGAGGGAGTTTAGGAGAGGCCTCAGGTTTATTATCTGGGTAATGAGGTGCAACCCCAGGAGGAGCTACAGGTGTAGGGAATGAGATGATGGGTTCAGATTTAGCTTTTTGAATTTGAGGTGACTGTTTACACCCAGATGGAAACATTCAAGAGGCTGTTGGAAACCTGGGCCCATGGCCAGGGATGAGTTCATCTATAGTCAGACATATGGGAATTTGAATTTGAAATCCAAATGTGAGACTAGAAGAGGAGTCTGAGTACCTCAAGTGAAAGTAAAGCCAAGCATGGGGCCCGTGTGACCAGGCAGCCCGTTTGGACGGAGGTGTTAGGAAGGCAGGGCCAGACTCCTGCGAGACTTTCTGGTTCCTGTCTCTACCTCTTTGCTCCTCATTCTTGCCGTCGACATGCATCTGCTCACTCAGACAACTCCAGGGACCTCTATTCCGCAAATTAAAGGTTGCACTGTCTTTTTGAAGCAGCTGACAGTTAACCGTTTCCACTTTCTCTCTTCCTTTAAACTTTGGGGACAGAATTATCCTGGGCTCATTTCCATCTCCCTGACCACATTTGGCCTACCTCTTTTGCTTTCCTTATCACTTAAATATAAGTGTTCTCCGTGGTTCTTTATGGCTTCCTTCTCTGGTGTTTCTGTGCTTCCTCCCTTCGGTATCATCAAGGGCCTTGACTCCCAACACTTTATGTCTAGTTCTAGCCTGTGTTCAGAGTCTCCTTTATGTCACCTCTGCTGTTCCTTTCTATGTGAGTGTCCCGAAAGCACTCTGATGTCGTGAATTCCCAGGAAGACTCTCCTTTGCTCCTCAACTTGCTCCCACTTTTGCTTATGAATTCCATTCATTACCTAGGCCCACAAACTTTGGGTGCTTCTCAAGTCTCACCTCTTCTCCTCTGTACCTGCCCTCTCAGAGATGTCCAGTGGAACATTCCGCAGTGATGGAAATGTTCTCTAATCTGCTCGGTCCAACACGGTAGCCCACCTGGCTACTTAGCACTTGAAATGTGGCTAGTACTACTGAGAAAGTGAACTTTGAATTCCATTTGATTTCAATCAATTTAAATTTAAAAACCACATGTAGTTAGTAGCTACCATATTGGACAGCACAGCTTTGGATAATCAATCACCAAGTCCCATGGACCCTTCCCAACTCTATAACCAGTTCTACTTTCTCGGCTCAGACATGCCCTCTCTACTTTATTACTGTGAAGTTGTCCATAACTGGTCTTCATGCTTCCTTTCTTCCCCCTCGAATTTATCTCACACACTGTTACAAATTTAGCTTCCCATTAGACAGCTCAGGGCATGTCAACCCCTTTCTCAAAACCTCTAAAGAGCTCCTTATTGCGGCAAGATAAAGGTAAACTCCTTAGCCTGACATTTGAGGCCTTTAAGTCCTATTAGTATTTATTCTACCGTACACGTTCTCAAACTGGATGGGACTCTCATTTTTTCCAGATGTTTCTGTTCCCATCTTTGTTCCTTCTGTTCATTCTCTAGGGAAATGTACTCCCTCTCCACTTCCGTGTTCCCAAATCCCTACTTTTTCTTCAACGCCCATCTCAATGCCTCTGTCACAGAGGTGATACCATTCTCCTCCCCCATTATTCCTTCTCTCAACTTCTAGTAGTTTTTTCTTTTTTTACTCACTTTTGGCGCTTAATCGCTTCCTGCCTCAGACTAGAAGATCCCTTTGAGTAAGCTTCATGTGTGTTTGATTTCTGTGTTTTTCACAAAATGTAGCAAGATCTTTTTGAGTATGATAGATGTTATGTGACTTTTATTGAATTAACAGAAAGAAGTGTGACTCAGTAGTGACTCAGGATCTGCTGAAATAGAGGTCCTTAATTATCTTTTTAAGTGGAGATACTTGTTTTTTGTTTGTTTTTATTTGTTTTAGTTTTCTGGTGGTAGTGGGAGTATCGTACAAAGCCTAGAAATGGGGGTTCAGGGGCAACTCAGGCCAAGGGTGGAGAGTCACAGAAACAGTAATAAGGCCAGTTATCATGATCATGTGCTCGAGTTTATTTCAAGACTGAATTTGTATTACCCCGACTGGCTGATGCTTTTGCTAATTCCACTTTATATCTTGGCTTTAGGCTATGAATTCTGGGGTAAGTTCATAACGAAAAGTTTACTTGGTCCACTTTAACTTTATCTTACTGTCAGTCAGTTTTCTCCTATTGGGAATCTATTATTTAGTCCTTCCTCATATAATTGAAGGACTAAATTCCTCATATAATTTAGTCCTTCCTCATATAATTGAAGGACTAAATGCATATAATATGCATTCGGTCCTCTAGGCTCTGCAAGGACAGATATCAAGTCAGCAGGTTGCTGTAGAGAAACTGAAGAAAACAGCCGAAGTGCTTTTAGATGCGAGGGTATCTTTACTTCCAGCCAAGAATGAAATCCAGAAAACGCTGGGTAAGTGTTCATTTCCTTGTTTCCTCTCAGGTAAGTTCTGAATGAAGGGATTCTAACAGATATGGAGAAAAGCTTCACTAAATACTTTTATTTATACTCTTTCCCTGTGTAATGGTGTTACCCCTTCTGGGAGAAGGCATGCCTTCCTTGGCAGGAATTTTGGAATCTGGAAATGGGAGCTGTGTAATTTGAAAAGAGTGTATTTAAATTTCAGTTTTGTGTTTAGACAATGTAACAGGAACTCTTTATCTAATAGTCACCACAGAAAGTAGAACTTACCAAATAGACTCTTGGTGGGATCTGTCTCTATCCAAAGCAGGAGCATGGATTTAAGAGGTTGAGAGATGAACAGATGATTAGACATATGTTTCACCCCAAAGAGAGCATGAATTGAAACCTGCATAGAAATTTTAGAGAAAGAGGAAGAATAACCTTGGCTCTTCTGAAACCACTTTGTGCAGGGGAAACCTTTTTTTACCAGCATCCACGCTTTTTTGGTCTTGCACCCTTATCAAATAATTTTTAGTGTGTACCGTCATATATGTACATATATTTATAAATTACATACACATATTACTGTTTTATATTTTTGTTAATATGTTAAATATATTTATATTTATATGTGCACTGTAATTATAAAGCACAAAAATATAAAACTTTAAAGTATAAGACAAAAATAGGAATGGAAGTGCTAACATTTTTCTTCCTATACCCCAGTGCATTGTCATGACATCCCCCATTGGCTGCCTCCGCTGTGAGGAGCTGGGCATAGGGATTTGGAGGAGAAGGAAAGGCTATATGTATTTCTGTTATTCAAAGAGGCATTTTGATATATTTACTATTGTTAGTCATACTTAGTTTAGCGTTTATTTGTTTACAGTCCATATGTTATATTATTTTAAGACTTTAAAACTTCTCTCAGGCACGCTGTTCTAGGAATATGTGTAAGTATTTTTAGGATTCAGAGGACTTTTTCTAAATCTAATGACTTCTGAAAAAATGAACCACTTAAAAATAATATTTTTAGTACATTTTGTTCTGTACCTTTTTCTAAAATAATTTTAATTACTATAATCAAGAATTTACTTCACTGACAGTATTTCATCACAAAGAAGTCCCAAAATACCAGCAACACCAAAATTGTGTTAATTTTATTAAAATGGCTGCTCAGGAAATCACATACTGTGGTCAGCTAGACAGCGGATGGGACCCTGTGGGTCAGAGTTGCCTGTCTGAGAAGCAGCTCACCTGCCAGTCGTGACCTGCAATTCAGAATATTTGCTCTTTCAAATTAGGACTCCTACTCGAACCCATTGCTTATTCTCCCTGCCAGTAGCATCTTGGGGCTCATTGAATGCTGTCCCCCTCCCCTGTCAGCATTCCAAGGGGCTTCATTGTGTTTTAATGTCAGGAGCCTGATTGTCTCTGTGATCATCTAATAAACTTTAACGTCTCACTTCAGTGAAAATTTGTCTGTTTTCTCATAATACAATATCAGAACAATTAAAAAGAAATATTGTTTGTTTATATGGATTACACTCCCTGGGCCAAACACAAACATGCAAGATATTTCATTTTTATAGAGATGTTTCAGGTCCAAATTTTCTTCTGCTGAGGCATTCCACAGTACATCAGACTAAAGCATTCAGAAATAATTAACATACTTTTCAAATTCTTGGAAAATAAGTGATAAACTAACAATTAACAGATTGTTTCAGAGTGAGAAAGTGAGAATGAGCAAGAGACAGAGAGAGAACATTAAAAACCACTGTCCATGGAACTTTCCATTGTTCTGCAGTATAGAATGTAGGATGTTAAAATGTAGAGCTTTACATGCAAGTGAAAACTAGACCAGAAAGAGGTTTTGTTTTTTTTTAAAGCATCTTATATCTTCAGAATTGAAAACACAGTTAATCTCATCTGAGACGTGTTGACATATTAACCTTGTTTATTTTTCCCTTTTCTCTGGTATTAAACTTTTTAAATAAATTCTATTTGTGTATATTTTAGAGCATAATCTCAACCTCCTTTAGCTATTTATTTTTATTGTATTTTTTCCATTACCATTTATCCCCCTTGCAATCACCACACTGTTGTCTGTGTCCATGAGTCCTTTTTCATTTTCCCTTGATCCCTCCACCCTCAACTTCAACCCCCACCCAGAGCTGTCATCCTGCTCTCTACCTGAGTCTGTCTCTGTTTTGCTGGGTAGTTCAGCTTGTTCATTAGCTTCCACATGGGAGTGAAATCATATGGTATTTGTCTTTTCTCTGACTAAGTGACTTATTTCACTTAGCATGACCTTTTCCAGGTCCATCCATGCTGTTGCAAAGGATAAAATTTTCTTCTTTTTTACAGCCGAGTAGTATTCCATTGTCTAAATGTCCCATAGTTTTATCCACTCATCTACTGATGGACGCTTGGGCTGCTTCCAAATCTTGGCAGTTGTAAATAATGCTGCAATGAACATAGAGGTGCTTATGTTCTTTTGGATTAGTATTTTGGGTGTCTTCTCATACATTCTATATTCCCAGAAGTGGGATTGCTGGGTCAAAAGGCAGATCCATTTTTAATTTTTTGAGGTATCTTCATACGGCTTTCCAGAGTGGCTGCACCAGGCTGCATTCCTACCAATGGTGCAAAATGGCTCCCCTTTCGCCGTCCACATCCTCGCCAGCACTTGCTGTTTGTTGATTTACTGATGATAACCATTCTGACTGGAGTGAGGTGATGTCTCAGTGTGGTTTTAATTTGTATTTTTCTGATGATTAGTGACATAGACCATCTTTTCATATGTCTATTGACCGTCTGTATATCCTCTTTGGAGAAGTGTCTGTTCAGGCCCTTTGTGCATTTTTAAATTGGATTGTTTTTATTTTAAGTATATTTTTATTGCTGTGTTTTCTCAATACATTTGCATTTGCAAATTTCTGTGCATGTGAGTACTTTGCTTAGGATGACGACAGAAGCTTAATTTATACATACGTGAGAGAAGGAGAGGGCTAGCACAAGGGGGAGAGAGGAATTTTGCACATACAGGTTAATTCTTGACAAGTCTTTATGACTGACTATATATTGTTGCTTGAGAACAGCTGTGTATGAGTGTTACCTTTTACCCCCCCTCCATATAGTCATCAGTAAGTGTGGCTAATTTGAAATGTCAGATTGAGAATGTGCATTTACTCCAAAGATTTACCGTTTGGACTGATCTCATCTCTCAGGGACTGCCTAAATGTTCATGCATCTAAAACTCTCTTTTCAAATGCAAATGATACATGAATTAACTATTTTAAAAAATATTTTTCATTTTCCAGTGTAATCTTTTCTTTCTTTTTTTAAGGTTTTAGATGGTGCTCTAGTTATACCTTATGAATTTATCATTTAAACTTTTTTTCTGTCCGAGTTTTGGTGTGGAAATTTTGTGATTTCCTCTTAGTGTATTTTTGAAAAGGACTAGGGCAAAGGTAACTTTGTGGATAACATTTCCTGATTTTTTTGGACTAGATGACATTGTTGGGAGATACGATGACCTGTCCAAGGCTGTTAATGAACGCAGTGAGAAACTCCAGATAACCTTGACCCGCTCACTGAGTGTGCAGGACGGGCTGGACGACATGCTGGGCTGGATGGCAGGTGTGGAAAGTTCTCTGAAAGAACAAGGTCAAGTGCCCTTAAACTCTGCTGCTCTTCAGGATATCATCAGTAAAAACACTGTAAGTGACATGAAAAAAAGAAAAAAAATAATACCACTTTTAGGTTAAAAAAATAACCACAATTAAATAGCCCAAGAATAAGTAAATTTAAGATAAATTTAAGGATATAGAAAAATAGACATTTTATGAATGTAACTGTGGAAAGTGGTGCTTACAGCAAAACAGATGTGTAAAAGGATTTTTCTGTGAAGGAGCATGGAAAGACTTTTGTATCCTTTTTCATGAATATTATTCATTAGAGGGGGCTTACACACACATTGAGCGCCATCGTGGTTGTCATTGCCTCAGCCAGCTGCACACGAGGTTAATCAGATCAATCTTGATGTTGTCTAGCCTTTTAAAAATTAGGACCGTGGATAATCCCCAGGCTCCATTAGATCCCAGGGGTTGCCGAGGAGCAGCCACTCCTGCCTCTCTCAGGCAACCAGCCAGCTGTTCTCTGCCCTCCCTTGAAGAGATTTGGGATGGGATTCCTCAAGGGACAGATCAAACTTGTCAGTCAATCCCAACCGTTAACCTTCCTTAGTCATAGGTTGTTACGCTTATGTTGTTAGGAAGAGTAATTTTTTAAAACTCGGGGACATTATTTGTAAACATTCTCATAAAACATATGCAATACTTGATTCATTTCAGATGCTGGAACAGGACATCGTGAGTCGCCAGAGCAGTATAAATGCCATGAATGAAAAAGTGAAGAAGTTTATGGAAACAACAGACCCGTCTACCGCATCCTCACTGCAAGCCAAAATGAATGACTTGTCTGTTCGGTTTTCAGAAGCAAGCCATAAACACAAAGAGAAACTTGCAAAAATGGAGGAGCTGAAAACCAAAGTAGAACTGTTTGAGAACCTCTCAGAGAAGCTTCAGATGTTTTTAGAGACAAAAACTCAGGCCCTCTCTGAGGCAGATGTGCCGGGAAAAGATGTTACTGAATTATCTCAGTATATGCAGGTATGTCTTCCTTAACATTCACAAGCCTGGTCAAGTATATGAATAGTTAAGATAAGCTCAGGCATGTATTGGAAGAATTATAATTAGCCATCACCCCTTCATTTCCTGATGGGTTAGTAAAGATCCCTGCTTTCTTTCTTTACAAATCCCAAATCCCAACTTCTCCTTGAAGCCTCTGCTCACTGATTAGAAGTGAACACTGTATCTCGCACATTCGTTTTCCACTTGTCATAGATGATACAAGCTGCTTCTGTGCCAGAACTCTCAAAGGGACAGATGTAAAAAGTGCGTTTTTAAATTAAATGAAGTTTACTGTGTTCTAAACAACCTGCCTGCATGTTTATTTATATTTAGAATACTGACCACAGGGCAGGATTATTCTGATGTCAGATTCTGGTCACATACTTACTTCTTGATGGGATGCCATTTGAAGATCTAGCAACATCTTACATTGATTGACTATCTAAACTCTTTGTAGGAATCAACTTCTGAATTCTTAGAGCACAAGAAAGACCTTGAAGTTTTGCAGAATCTCTTGAAGGAGATATCCAACCATGGCTTGCCAGGTGATAAGGCCCTGGTTTTTGAAAAAACAAATAATTTGTCCAAAAAATTCAAAGAAATAGAGGATACCATCAAAGAAAAGTAAGCACCACTTAAGAAATTGGATTTTATTCTATGTGATACTAATTAGAATGAGTTATTTTTGTTTACTGACATGGGTACCTGAAACAATTCTGAAAACTTGAGACTAAGCATAGACTACTTGATAAGTTCTTTTATGTTGATTTTTTTGCTATTAAAATTAAATGTAGTTTTGTTAAAATATTTAGGAGGGAAATTCAAGACTTTGTACATAAAAGTAGAAAACATTATGTAAGGAAAATGGTGGCGGTAGTGTATTACTGCAAATAACCTAAGGCCTTTGGCAAATACCACATTTTTATTTGCAAGGCAGCAATAACCTTAAGATAGCTCACGGTTCGTTGTTTTTTTGGGTTCAATTCAGAGCTGGCCTTTTTTTTTTTTTTTTTTTTGGTAAAGTTGTTTACTTTGTCTAAGAGTTATAGATAAGACATGACTCTATGAACAATCAAGATAAGAAACAAGAGAATGAACCTAAGTTGAGCTGCAAAACTGTACAGGGATAAGCCTTGTGACTGAACTTTTATATTTCTGACCTCATCTTGGTTTAGCATATACACAGTACATCTGGTTTTGCTAAAGTTTATACAGAAGACCTCCCCAAATAGAAAATAGTTATTTCTCTTTCAACTATTTGTTATGTGTTCATAATTCTCTATGTAAAACTTTTGAGTGCTGTGTGTACTTCTCACAGAGCTATATTTTCCATCTTGCCATATAATATTTAATTCACATTTTACACAGAAGAAATAGTCTTGATTATCTTAGGTAAACTCTAGGTTGTTTCTTTCAAATGGATTTGATTTTAAAACCACGTAGTCATCAGTAATTAGCCCAGCTGCAGTGCACTTTCATGTGCCAGTATTCCACACACTTGCACATGTTGCACATGTTATCCACATGTTGTCCACGTTCCAAATGTAACCGTCTTCACAGCTGTTCCTGTGCTAAGCATGTGACCCCTCCGTGGGGCTGAGGTACAGAAGATCCATATAGTTAATCGAGGAGCTTCCTGAATATCTATAGGAGAGGCACCCATTAAAACTTTTCAGCCACTAGGTCTCACCTCTTTTGGTGCCTGAAATCGGTGCTTTAAAGCACCTGCTTTTATCCATCCACCAAAGTGAGTGTAGTGTGGTATAAAAACCACTAGGTGGCGGGGCGTTTTCCCCGTGTCTGTGATGTGTAAATGTTTCCCCTCTGGTTCTGTGCCTGCTGGCAGTAAGCACCAATAAAGTGGACAGATCAAAGCTCACTGAATCTAAATAATGTTAAAACTGTTTATATAGGCTTAGAGTTTATGTAGCATTATAGAGTGCCATTACATGTGGGGTACAGATTTCTTCTCCCAACTTTATCTATAGACCTTGCCTCAGAGAATTAGACAGAGTTATTTAGTCGATTTCACTTACCACCTAGAAACCTTTCCTCCTGTATCAAATGGTTAGAGTGTATGTGGGGGAAGATTGCTCTTAATATTAAACCTGATAGGAGAAAAAATATTTATTAGTAATTAGTCCTTTGGAGCATCTCCTTTCTGTGGCTCAAATTCTTCAGTAATTTCTGTTATCTAGAAAAGAAGCTGTGTATTCTTGTCAAGAGCAGATGGATGCTTTCCAAGTCCTTGTTAAATCATTAAAGTCATGGATAAAAGAAACCACAGAGAGAGTTCCCATCGTGCAACCTTCTTTTGGTGCAGAAGATTTAGGAAAATCTTTGGAAGAAACTAAGGTGAATCATTGTGTCTAATACGAATTGCTCATTTGCCAGTGTCAGTAATTAGAGGTTCAGATTAATAGTGGTTTGCTTTTTTTTAGTGTCACATAAGGCAGATCCTCATGTATATATAGATATTTGGAAATCATGACATGGGGTTAACTGACCCTTTGAGGAATTAACTTGCTTTATTTAAAGAGATGTATAGTGAGTTGTTGACTCTTATAGTATCTAAGTTCCCTTCCCCACCAAGTCTCTACTAAGTTTCAGCTATTTTTTAGGCCATGTCTCATAATGTTAAGGAAAAGCATGTCTTTAACTCAGCATTTTACTGTAGCTTGGGTTTAACACTATAGCCAACATTTGAAGATAGAAGTTAATTTAATCCCCAGTTCAAAGTGTACAAGTCTTTTTGTCATTTGACTTGTCAAAACCTACAACTAGCTACAACAATTTTTATACTCCAGATTTTTGGAGGTGTGTGTTTTTAAAAATTCATTGAAATTTTGGTGATTAAAACTCACTCTTACGTGGAGTTTTGGATTCCCATTTTTTAAATTGTTTCCAGTACATTTCTTCGTGTAACTTCACTGTTACCCAGTATAGTTTTCCATACTTACAGTTGACAGTTTAGAACCTATGGCAGCATGGAAGGGCCTGGCTTCCGCTGCGGCTGGGAGCAGAATGCAGGCTGAGCCTACTTCGCTCCTCACTGCCAACAGCGCTAACAGTCACCCGGGCTGTCGGAGCAAATAGGGATGCTGCCTTTTTCTTCCATCCACTCCCCCACGAATCGGAACCCACAATCATTACTGTCTTAGGGCATGCTTAAGAAATTGGATTATAATGTGTAACTTGGAAAATATTATGAAGACTGAAAAATAATGTGTTTTTGTACCTCAAGAAATTACAAGAAGAGTGGAGTTTAAAAACACCAGAGATTCAGAAAGTAAACAACAGTGGGATTTCACTGTGTAACCTAATAAGTGCCTTGACTACCCCTGCAAAGGCAATAGCAGCAGTTAAATCAGGTATGTGTTTTATTTTCCTTCATAACAAAACCCGTAAGAATTGGGCTGACTCATGAACAGTTTATTAGTGTGCATTATTTTTTAAATCAATGCATAAAATAACCTCAGAAATACAAAGGGAAAGTAACAAGAAAGATGGCATCTGTAAACGTGGTAAAAGCTCTCATGGAAAAATATCTGTACTAGTCAGATTTTAAACCCCACATATGTTTTATTTTATTAAAGACTACAACTAAAATATAGGGAAATTAATTTGTAAGAAGAAGGATTATTATATCGGGGAAAGGGAGGGATCAGATTTTGATTTGTTTGTTTTTTACCTTAATTAACAGAGATGTTAAAATTCTATTTGAAATATTTGATATAGAAGTGAGTCTGGTTTCCCAGGAAAGAGGAAGTGAGGAAAGGAAACAGGCTCTTTTCTGTAGAGTGGAACCTCTCATTTTATTCCCAGCTGCTTTTACTCCTTACACTGTTCACAAAGAAAACAATTATATAATGTATTAACCAGTACATCTAAATGACAATCTTTATAATGGTTCAATCACTCTTTTCAATAGAAAGGGAGACTCATGTATAAATAATGATTCTATTGGTAAAATTAAGTTGTGGGCATAGTTTTAAATGTAAAACATACTTACATTATTGTCAATTTCAAGATTTTTACTTGTTTTAAAATCCAAAAATAGGCAGAAGGCAGATCTCATATCTTTATTTTGAAGGTTTCTGTGGTTTATCGGTTCTGCCCAGCCCCCAGCTGTTCCTGTTGTGAGAGACGTTCCATCTGGGCCGCTCAACCAACCATTTATTCTGTTCTATTAATCCCATTTCAGGGAATACTCACATTATATGTGATGTGATGATCTCTCTTTTCTCTCCTAATCAAATTTCCTGAAATGTCAAGTTTATTTTTAAGGAAAAGAATTCTGTTGTGTTTTATTTCAGTCCTTCATGTCCCCTTTCTCATTGCAATAAGTAAAAATGGAAGGGGCAGGGGCAGAATGGATGAAAGGTGGCAAAGGGACTAACCAAAGAACATTTATGCATAACGCATGGACACGGGCAACGATATGGGGATCAGTGGGGAGGGGGGCTGTTGGGGGAGGTCTCATGAGGGCAGGCCAAGGGAGTAGAAAGCAAGGACAACTGTAATAGCATAAACAATAAAAAAAGAAAATAAAGTTTATGTTGCCCTTTAAAAATATTTTTCTACTCTCGATGACTACTAGACATGATAGGAATTAAATCTGGAGCATCTACAGGACATTTTCTCTTCCATCTGAAATGCCATTGTGTGATTTTTTTTTAAAGGAACAAAACTTAGATTAAGATCCAGATATTGAAAGGTTTTTGTTTGTTTAGAATTGCTCTCATGTGGTTAGTTTTGAGAAATATCTTTGCATATTGTGTAGGTAGTCAGTGCATACTTGAATGACAAAGCCTAAGTATCTGTTTATTATCCTGATTATGGAAAAGGGTAGCAATGCTACATCTTTATATAATTAAAACGAATAATAATTACTACTCACTGAGCAGTTTCTGTTTTCTAGGCAATAGGTTAACTGCTTTTAATTCTTACTGCGCTCTCACAAGATAGGCGTTATTTTCCCCATCGGGGTGGTGAAGCGGTGATTAATTTGTCCAGCCGCACAGCCAGTGGCTAGTGGGGCGGGGTGTCCGGTCAGGCAGGGACACGCTGAGGCCCAGGCACTCAGCCCCTGTGCTGTCCTCTCTCCCTGTTGACACCATGTGAATTTAGTCATAGGATTTTTTTTCTTTTTTTTTACTTTTAACTCTTCTGTCATGTCCTTTTACATCACTCTGTGCCTCTGTGCAACCCATGACAACACTATGTAAATGCACTGAGCAGTTTTGAGTTTCTTAAGTAAAGCCGAAGTTCTTTTTGTCTGTCACTCCCGTTGAGCCAACTTCTGAGCTTCAGAGACTTTGTCACTGAAGTAACTTTACCAACAAAGACACTTTGTCCCAAAATTGTATTATAAACTCACATTTAATGAGCAATGTATATAATGTAAATTTACTGAAACTAATGTTTAAGGTGATCATGTCACTACTCTAAGGGCGACTTGTAGAGAAGAAAGGATATGGCTTGATCTTAAAATTTTGCACCTTTGTTCAATTTTGAAATTGAATCAGTATTTTACATTTTCAAATAGTAACAACATGTTAAAATAATTACTGCTTACAAGGGTTTGATTTAATGTCACTGACTATTAATGTGTAGAAATGCTATAGAAATCTGTGATGACTTCAGTGATAATGTTTTCGCAGGTGGAGTAATATTAAATGGTGAAGGAACAGCCACAGATACTCAGGAAATTTTGACAAATAAAGGTGAATAGTAACTTTAAGTGCTTATTGACTAAAATAAGTTGGTATTCTTTTTTGAGAGCAAACCTTTTTAGAGGTACATAGTAGTTATATTGAAATTTCAAGTGAATTAAAATGATATTAATATAATAGTCACACTATCCTTAAATATCATTTCTATGATATCTTACGTAATTTTGTTCATCTGAAATTAGTGAAATCCAGTATTTCTGCTTGGCCTTTTGTTAGGTTTCTTTCTTTTTTGGTTAACTCGAGATATTTTTTCACTGGACATATTATTTAACCTGTTTTCTTGAGTTTAAAACCTAAAGAATTAATAAGTAATATTTCATGGTTTTGGGATTTTTATCCTATTTAAATACCTATTTCATTTCATTTGCATTATTTAATGCCTCTAAATTATTTGTCATTAAATAGCATTATAAGATGATCTGACCTATTGCAAAAATTCTGACATTATCATAGTAGGGTTAATATTGACAAAATGGAAGGGAATATCATATAAAGCAAACTTTTCTTTTTAGAGCTCTACTCTAAACATCCTAAAAATGTGTCAATATAATAATTTGCCTTGTTCTTAGGATTAACATCTATTAAAAAAGATATGACTGACATAAATCACAGTTACGAAGATCTTGGCCTCTTACTTAAGGACAAAATAGCCGAACTGAATACTAAACTCACCAAATTGCAAAAGGCTCAGGAGGAATCCAGCGCCATGATGCAGTGGCTACAGAAGATGAACAAAACTGCAACAAAATGGCACCAGGCACCCACACCTACAGACACAGAAGCTGTGAAGACGCAAGTCGAGCAGAATAAGGTATATCCTGGGGGCGCACTTAGTGAAGATGCGGAGGAGAGCAGACCAGCGCCTGACACAGAGCCCCGGTGGTCAGGAGCCCTGTTGTGATTTCTTGCTCCATTACCTTCAACAGATAATTTGCCAGTTTTGTTTAATGTGCCTTTGTGTACACATTGATGACAACAATTACCTATTTTTGCGCAAGATATTATAAAGATGAGTGAACTGTTGGATATAAGCAACTTTACCACCTTCAAGTCAGTTTAAGTCTAGAATTTTAACCAGTCAGACACTGGAAAAGATTTATTTAAGGGCTACGCGTGGAGTGTATTAGGGATCTGTTCTGTCTAGTACGAAATAGGGGAGTTCATGCCTGCCCATTCTTTAATAGACAGTGTTTCTTCCTACAACCGTCAGTGTTGGGGAAATGGGTTTACACTGTGGCAATGAGGGCAAAAAAATCTACAAATTACTAACCTGTGTTTGAACTCTTATGTTGTGTTATCCAGAAAAGTGCTTATTCACGAGTACATTCTCAAATCTGGCAGTCTTTGTCAAGACTGATTTTCTTGTTAATTACAATCCTTCTGATGTCATCTTTCCTTTTCTCCTAAATGATTTATTTGAGAATAATATGAAATTCTTCCTTGATAATGGGGATGAGTCATTATCTCTATAGCTATAGCGTCCCTTTGGGATTCTTTTATCAAATAATTGAAGACTAGTGAGAACAAGAAAGGAAAATATCCAACTGTTGGTTTAACCCAGATCCTCACCCACGTCAGCGTTTAGCAGTGGAACTTTTTTTGGGGGGTGGGGAGGGTCATGCTGGAGAAAAAATTTCTCTGTCTTAACTGTGTTGTTATCTTTTGATGTGGACATACTTTAATGTAGTTACTTTATTTTTTACCCCCTTGTTAGTCATTTGAGGCAGAACTAAAGCAAAATGTAAACAAAGTGCAGGAGTTGAAAGACAAATTGACAGAGTTGTTGGAGGAGAACCCGGATACTCCAGAGGCCCCCAAATGGAAACAGATGTTGACAGAAATAGGTATGTTATATGACTTACACCAGATTCCATGAACAGAAGCTCAATCTTTTTTTAAAATCCTAATCTTTGTCAGAAAACATTTATCCAATAGCCTCACTTATTTTTGGGTTTGCTTTAATGTTTCACAGTCTATTTTTGCATATTTATATGTGTCATTTTAAATTAAATTGTGCTACTGTGGCATTAGCACAATTTCATCTTACAGGGTTTTTTTCCCTAAACACTAAATTTACTTTTATGAAGAAGGTAGATAATAGTTGATAGCATGCTGTGCATCAAATAACATGTTTTCATTATTGCTTATTGTTTTTTACTAGATTGTTGGTGCTTCTAATTTTGTTATGCTTTATTATATTTTAATGTAAATATTCCTTTTAGTTTATTTCTCTGGAGAAGGGATGCCCCCTTCCCTTCCACGGGGCTCCTTTTGGGGCTCCTGCAGCTCCCGTTCTGTGCTCTTCTCTTCCCCAGCCAGGATCAAAAAGCCACTCCCCACAGAAGTCTGGTGGCTTTGCTTCCTTATTCAGTGTTACCCTCTCATATCAGTCCTGTCTCTCTGTAAACTCTTTCTCCTAGGTAAAGAATTTTTACAGGTCCTGTTATCTTATCACCCTTTTCATTACTACAACAGTAGGGAAAACGAGTGTAGGACAATGATACTAATTTTCCCTACTGCACAGAATCACTCTTCAGAGTTCAGCGAGCCTGTGTGCAGCCTGGATGAATACTGCCCGACACATCGCGTGTGCTGTGTGTTTGCTCTGATGATAATAAGAACTATTTTACCTTCAATCATTCTATTATATTTAGCTAAAGATTGTCTTTCCTTGGAGTCAGATAATGCTGTGATAAGTTGAGAAATGTTAAGAAAAGTATGTCTTACTTTGAAAAAGGTTAACCTAAGGGACCTTAATGTTCAATGGTATATTTAATCCAATACAGAGAATCCTGTTGCATTATAATGAATTTGTCCCTAATTCACTGGCACTCACCTGTGATATGAGTTACTTGGGGGAATATTATTAAGATATTTCACAGTAGGAGTTTGAGTGCAAACCCTCTAATATTAACAGACTTAGGTCAGTTTGTGGGAATCCTTGAATGTCAAGCAGAGGTCTTCAGATTTTATCATTTAGCTGGTGAGAAGTTAGTTATTCAAGAGTGTAGCACAGGAAGTGACATGTTTAAAAGTGTTGTTTTTTTCAAGAGAAATTATTTCTGAACCAAGTGGGTTGCAGCTGAGAGATACTAATGGCAGGGGAACCAGTTAGAAGACTGATAGTCTAGGTCCTTACAATGATTCTCAAAGTGTTTTCCTGGAAACAGCAGCAGCAACATCACCTGGGAACTTGTTAGGAACCCAAAACCTCAGGCCCCATTTCAGACCTGCTGAACCGGAAACTCTGGGGGTGGGCCCAGCAACCTAGATTAATAATCCCTCCGGGTGATTTTAATGCAGCCCAAGTCTGAGAACCATGGGTCTGGGCAAACCATGATGAAGACCAAAATGGAGCTGGGGCATTGGAAATGTGAAGTGATAGGTTTAAGGCTTTAGAATCAAGGATATAAGAGAGTTAGGAGAGTCACGAAAGAACATTCTGAATAATTACATCTCCATGACATGGGTGAGAAAATAACGTTTGGAAAAAATCTTGCCCTGGCTGGTGTGACTCAGTGGATTGAGTGCCGGCTTGCGAACCAAGAAGTGGCCAAGTTCAATTCCTGGTCAGGGCATATGCCAGGGTTGCGGGCTGGGTCCCCAGTTGGGTGCATCTGAGAAGAAACTGGTTGAAGTTTTTCTCTCACATCAATGTTTCTCTCCCTCTTTCTCCCTCTCCTGCCCTTTCTCTAAAAATAAATAAATAAATAATTTTTTTAAATTTAAGAAAAATCTAAAAGTCAAAAATCCCTCAGTTTTGATAGGAATATAATGAGTTTTTAAAAATTTTTATTAAATATATTGGGATGCCTTCGGTCAATAAGATTATATAGGTTTCAAATGTACAATTCTATGATACATTATCTATATATTGTATGTTCACCACCCAAAGTCAAGTAATGAGTTTTGTTTTGTTTTTTAATACTAAGTTTAAAGTGTTGGCGAGATTTCCTAGTGTAACTTTCAAGCAGCTGGTAACTAATGTGCAATTTGAATAGACGAGAATGATTGGGTATAGGTATAAAACTTTGGGAGTTACTTGTCTAGAACTGATCAGTGGAGACTTAATATTAAAGAACAGGATTAATGTTCATTGTTCTCGCAGATCAGTTACAGTTGAAAGGACAGACTCTGCAGGACTTTTAGCAGGAATGGGGGAGCTTAGGACCCCGATTGCTCTAAGGAATATTCCATACTCTGCATCATCTTCTAAGATCAGGTTCAGACTTTCCTTTTATTTCAGTTGCTACACAACCACCAGGGCCATAAAACCTGTATCAACAAATGCAATTAATTCTCTTAAGTTAGACGTTAATTGGCTCTCTAAGAAGAGTTGTAAATACAGAATGATAGCCATTATGTATCATTTTGAGTCATATCTTGCAGTCTTCCTAGGCATAGTCATGGTAAATGTATAAAAACCAAATAAGAGTTTTATCCTTTATCTTTTTTCTTTTAGAATCTAAGTGGCAAGAACTCAATCAATTAACAGTTGACAGACAACAAAAGCTGGAAGAGTCCTCCAATAATCTAACTCAGTTCCAGACCATAGAGGCTCAGTTAAAACAGTGGCTTGTGGAAAAAGAACTGATGGTCAGTGTTCTCGGGCCCCTGTCAATTGACCCAAATATGCTAAACACACAAAGGCAGCAGGTGCAGGTGAGTGTTACTTGACTTAACAAGACAAATGTTTTCATTATAAATATATCAACTTTGGACAGTATGTGCTTTAACTGCCTTGGAGTATATCTGTAAAGTTTCAGATGTTCATAAGATACCGCCCTGAGGTTAATGAGACACTCCCGAGAACCAGGGCTGGGAGGCCTCCCAGAGTGGCCTCCCGAGCCCATGAGTGGGGCCAGGGCCCTCGCTCATTTCAGTCAGATTGTGGTTTGTACAGACTCTGTTACAGAGGGCCTTCTTTGAAGTATTAATGTGATTGTATAAGTAATAACATTTATATGAGAATCTAATATATGCTTTTTATTATTTAGAAATTACCCCTTTGAGGTTTTGTTTATTTTGGGTGTGGTAGTTGGTAACGAAACTTGTAAAACTCATGCAACAGAGCCCTGACGGGAGGTGGGGGTGGGATGGGGGGGGGGGAACAGACTGAGAAGAGGAGAAAGAGTAAGGGAAGCAGAGAGGGAACCTTGAAACACGGAGGGTCAGTGAGACTAGTCTAATTATAAGCACAGAAACCCACACGGGGGAAGGATCCACAGAACATAAGTCGGCCACAAGAGGAGACGCTCCCTGTGGTCGCAGTGAGATTTCTGTCTGTAGGAGTAGCGGGGCTGGAGCAGGGCGGCTGATGGTGGTGCTCTAGAGACGCTCCGAAGGGAGTGGAAACAAAAACCGTAAATAAACCCCTCAGGGGAAATAATTGCACCCACCTGGGTAGTCTGTCAGAGGTAGATGAAATATTGTACTAAAAAAAGAGGAAATTTTTGGATTGTTCATTTTATGAGAGCCAGCGTTGAGCTTGCACATTCTTAGTGACATGATTTATTGGCTAAAACCATTCTTCTAAAGGCTATCAACAAATCTTGCATTAAAAGAAACCTTCGTAAATCGATGCACCAGGAGGTGATATGGTCTAGCACTGTTATCACTGTGCACTTCCTTTGGTGTAAAATGCTATAATTTAAAAAATCCTACAAGAAGAAAAGTACAGGTAGGAAAAAACAAATTTGTGTTCATGTGATGCGAACTCGTCCTGTAGAAGTGCTTCCTTTTGTGTATGAAAATTGTACATACATTTTTGTTCATTTTGCCCAGACTGCTGAAAATTCCCTTTGTTTTCCCCTTTGGGGGATATATTTTTAGGGAAGAACATTATCCCTGTGAAGCACCATAGCTTTTTGGATTACTTTCAAGATAATTGTGCTGCTCTCAAACTAAAAACTGGGAAAGCAGTAACTAAAAATCAAGAATAAAAATGAGATAAATAAGTAGCATTTCAGTCTCTTTAGAAACTGAAAGTTATAATTTCTGCAGTGAGTTTACTCAGTAATTTGTGTGCTTATTTACCCTCTTCACCGCTTACCTTAGATTCTGCTGCAAGAATTTGACACTCGGAAACCTCAATGTGAGCAGCTCACAGCAGCTGGCCAGGGCATCCTCAGGCGGCCTGGAGAACACCCTTCTTTCCATGGGATTGTGAAAGAGCAACTAGCAGCTGTGACCCAAAAATGGGACAGCCTAACAGGACAATTGAGTGACAGATGTGACCGGATTGACCAAGCCATTGTTAAAAGCACACAGTACCAAAGCCTGCTGAGAAGCCTTTCTGATAAACTGAGTGATCTGGATAATAAACTCAGCAGCAGTGTGTCTGTGAGCACACACCCTGATGCCATGAAGCAGCAGCTGGAAACAGCCCAGCAAATGCAGCAGGAACTAGAGCAGGAAAGGAAGCAGATAAAAGTGGCCCAGGGCCTCTGTGAGGATTTGTCAGCCCTGGTTAAAGAAGAGTACTTGAAAGCAGAACTTAGTAGGCAACTAGAAGGCATCTTAAAATCATTTAAGGATATCGAACAAAAAGCAGGTTTGTCTTTCTTCTCCTAACACGTATATTTCCTGGAAATAGAGATCATAGATTGCCTGTTTGCAAGCTGTTCCCAGTAATCTGGGCCCTCACCAGAATCTGTTTGCATTGTGAGCACAAGCGAAGAGGTGGCCGCTCACACAAGTGCAGAGCGCGCTTGTGTTCGTGGGCACGCACAGCGTTAGGGTCGTTCCACGCAGGCAGTGGAGGGACAGTGTTGGCCAAACTCACTTAAAGAAGACCCATTAAAGTTTCAGGCATTCCAAATTGGTTTTTAAAGGATGTAAACATTTTGGCTGTGTGACAACCTTATTCCACTAGAAAGAGAGATGGAGACTGTTATGTAAAAGGCTTCGGGTCATTTTCCCCTCTGCCGTTGTTTTGTCTGACTCCGTTGTAGAAATTCGCATTTCTAGAGAACTGTGTGAAAGAGAAGCGTCTTGCGCTGTTTCCCTCTCCCCCGCTGCGCCTGCGGTTCTGTGACGCACGTATCAGGGCTTGTCAGAGGCAGCGGCAGTGAATTATCGGACTTCACAAGGGCCTGTCAGAGACGAACACATTTCACTGCTTTGTTTGGTCTGTTTGAAAAGTAACACTGGGTGTCTTGCACCTAGTAACTTCTCAGCCTATATTTATTAGTAATTGATTGGATTTGCTATCTGATCAAAGCAACCATTTAGGCTTACTCCTCTTTTTGGACATGATTTTGGCAATAGTAGCTATTAAGATTGTGATTATTACTGTTATGGACTCTTTTATGTGACAGGCATTAAGCTAAGAACTGTATATGTACCATCACTCAGTTGCCACAACAGTTTTTATTCACATTGCCAGTTTACATTTGGAGGTTTGATCATATGCCCGGGATTGGGGTTTCCAGATCCTCAGAGGTTGAAGTGAGACCCGAACTCATGCCGTTCCTCTGTGCTTCATTATATTGCTTCCACGGTGACATGAAAATCAGAGACGTGAAACCATCATCTTTAATAAGGGATAGATTATTTATCCACACAGAACTATGGACAGTTGTTACTTCCACTTACTGGAACGGAGACGACCCCGCACAGCAGGCAGTGCGTGTGTGACTGTCCACCACCCTGCACCTTTATGCAGCCGCACTGATTCCCGCCTTCTGTTTTGGGCCTCTCATCGCCCTCCTCCTGCCTTGACTGTCCCTGTGCTTACTGCTTTGCCTACCTCTTGCTCCCTTTCCCTCTTTTTGTCAATAACTTAAGCTCTCTTGTAGTTCTGGTAGTCAGTGCTCACAACCCTTGCTTTTCGAGAGTCCTGTACATTTATTTGGTGACTTCCCTTTCAGCTTTTCATAGATTAAGTCAGCATTTTGATGTAAAATAAACATGCCTGTAATTTCATTTTTAGAGCATCATGTCCAGCACCTTCAGTCGGCCTGTGCCAGCTCTCATCAGTTTCAGCAAATGTCTAGAGATTTTCAGGCTTGGCTGGATACAAAGAAAGAAGAGCTAAGCAAGTGTCACCCAATATCAGCCAAACTCGATGTCTTGGAGTCATTAATTAAAGACCAGAAAGACTTTCATAAAACTTTGACTACTCAGTCTAATATTTATGAAAAAACCATTGCAGAAGGTGAAAACCTGTTATTGAAAACACAAGGGTCTGAGAAGGCAGCCCTACAGTTACAACTTAACACAATTAAAACCAATTGGGATGGATTTAACAAGCAGGTGAAAGAAAGAGAAGACAAAGTGAAAGATTCGTTGGAAAAAGCCCTCAAGTATAAAGAGCATGTGGAAACTCTCCAGCCATGGATAGATAAATGTCAAAATAACCTGAAGGAGATAAAATTTTGCCTGGATCCTGCTGAAACAGAGAATTCTATTGCCAAGTTAAAGTCTCTGCAGAAGGAAATGGACCAACGCTTTGGGATGATAGAATTGCTAAACAACGCAGCCAATAGCTTGCTCAGTGTGTGTGAGACAGATAAGGAGGTGGTTACAACTGAGAATATGTCACTGAACCAGAAGGTGGACGTGGTCACTGAACAACTTCACAGTAAGAAATTCTCTCTGGAGAACATGGCCCAGAAGTTTAAAGAATTTCAAGAAGTGTCCAAAGAAACTAAACGGCAGCTCCAGTGTGCAAAGGAACAGCTAGATGCCCATGATTCTCTAGGTCCCCAGGCTTACAGTAACAAATACCTGACCATGTTGCAGACTCAGCAGAAATCACTGCAGCTCCTGAAACATCAGGTAGATTTGGCCAAAGGACTTGCACAGGACCTTGTGGTGGAAGCCTCAGACTCAAAGGGAGCCTCTGATGTTTTATTACAAGTGGAAGCCTTAGCTCAAGAGCATAGTGCCCTAAGCCAGCAGGTTGATGAGAAGTGCTCCTTCTTAGAAACCAAGCTTCAGGGCATTGGACACTTCCAGAATACCATCCGAGAAATGTTTTCTCAGTTTGCAGAATTTGATGATGAACTGGATAGCATGGCCCCAGTGGGGAGAGATGTAGAAACATTGCAAAAGCAAAAGGAGGCTATTACAGCCTTTCTGAAGAAACTAGGAGCCCTCATAGCTAGCAACGACAATGCCAATAAAACGTGCAAGATGATGCTGGCCACGGAAGAACCCTCCCCTGACCTTGTTGGAATCAAAAGGGACTTGGAGACTTTAAGCAAGCAGTGCAACAAGTTGCTGGACCGAGCACAAGCCAGAGAAAAGCAGGTTGAAGGGACAGTTGAGCGTCTTGGTGAATTCTACAGCAAATTGAAGGAATTTTTTACTCTGCTTCAGAGAGCCGAAGAACGTGAAGAGTCGCAAGGCCCTGTTGCTATGGAAACAGAGACAATCAACCAACAGCTTAATGTGTTCAAGGTAGGGAATTCTTCATTTTTACTGAGCACTTTTATTATTAAAGGAAATTTTTCATAGGTATAGAAGGGAGATTGTCTGTTTTGCAGAAGCTTCTCATATGACTGTCACACAGTGCTTGAGCTTAAGTGAGCATATATGGGGGTGATGTCCAGGCACACGGGGCTGTTCCAAACTTCCTGGCGATTTGGGCCCATGGGGTAAGGCCTGAGATGATATAAAGAGGTCAGAAGGGTGCTTGAAGAGTTCCAGCACTTTTCGGTGAAGCTTGAAACTGACACCATGGAGTCCATTTATGACATTCACAACTGACATCTGGAGGGACCCGAGCTGTGTTTTGAGCCCCGCTGCAGAGGCCACTCCGTCACACAGAAAGCTTGTTCTCTTCATGTTTTTCTCTCAGCATTTTCTCTAATGGTGAATTATAGTCTTTTCCTGCCCTTTCTTTTTTTATGGTCTTCTTATCCTTCTTAATTGAATTTCTTTTTTGTAAAATCTTTTCTTCCAAAAATTCATCTTTTTGAAGGATGGCATTTCATGTTGTAATCCTGTTTTTTTAAAAACAAAGATCTTGAGCTCAGACCCCAGAGAGTTAGGAATAAATTATTTTCAATTGGGCGATAAGTTCCTCAGTGCCAAGGAATACCTGCCACTCGACAGCATGCAGTGATGCTTAACGAATAGAACATTGGGAAAACCTGGAGGGCCCGGTTCAGTGTCACTAGGGTTGGCCTCGTTTTTGGTAATAAGAACAGAAGCTGCATCTCACCAGGGAACAAAGATAGGCTCATCCCTGCACAGGGAAGGTTCTGAATGTCAAGCATTTGCTGCCTAGGAACGTTCAGGGTTGGACGGCTCCTGCTTTCTTTATGAGGTGCGCTTTACTTCCCAGTAGAGACCAGGGTAATGCGAAGCCCCAGCACTAGCACCTGAAGGATAAAATAAGACCAAGTACAAACAGAATTTGCAAAACCACAAATTGTTTCCCGTGAGAAATGAATGTGAATGAAGAGAATTTCCAAGTTCTGTGCTGTTATATTTGACACGGCATTTCCCTTGCTCACCCTTAATGACAGCATTTAGGTGCCCGAATTTTGAAAACTTCAAAATAACTGTATTTTCTCCTTGTTTTTGTCATGGTTATTTGCTGTTTATAAAGTGCCTTAGAAACCCAGTTCCTTCAGGGCTTAAACATCTGTGATTCTATATTTAGATCTTGATTCCCGAAAGCGAAGGAAAACTACCTACTGTTGACTTTACTGCCTTCATTACCCTGTCGAACTTCCATGTGTCTGATTTGCAGAGTAACGATTTCATATGAGAGAATTCTGTTTGAGAAAAGCAAAGTTTTGTGGCAGCTGCTGCTCCAGAGACTTGAGGAGGAAGGAGTGTTCCTCAGACAGAAAACGTTGGAATTTTCTGTAGATCACTGACAAAACTTGAAAGCTTAAATGACAGTAACCAAGCTGTCTTTTTACTCATGAAATTTAAGCATGTTTAGTGCCTTTTGGAAACATTTTTCTTTCTAAAGATTTTCTGTGAACTTGTGTTGAGAAAAAGAGTTTCTGCATTTCTCTTTACTACCTCAATACCTGTAAAAAAAAAAAAAAGAAAAAGAAAAATGGACAAAAGTAAGGGTGCTGCTGCGCAAGGCCAGTGAGAAACGTGGCTCCCCAGGTGGAGGATTCTTGTGAAAGGAAGAAAAAGCGAGAGATAGGAGGAGCCCAGCCCTCTCACTGTTGCATAGAGCGTGTTTTGCAGACTGAAAAGTGCTAAACTGAGCCTCATTGCCATCAGTGGTCACAGAGATTGTTTTAGTCCATTGTGAAGAAAACTAAACCAGTTAGCATGCCGTGTTGGTCTGTTTTGTGATTTCTTGGAGGTCTGTTTTGTGATTTCTTGGGAGGGAGTTGATTGATTTTAATGCCATTCGTGATAAAGAACATCATGACACACCGTCAGTGTCTTGTGACCCAGTGACTAAAATTAAAGTTTCCAAGTGGACAGATGACCTGCATTTAACATATTCCAGTGCCATAGGTAAAAAAGAGCAAGAATACTATTACGGTAAATAACGTAACTTGCACAATTACTAATTCTATTTGTGTGTGCTCTGAAAAGTCGTAATTACAACAGTGAACACTTGTCATGTGTCAAGCATTTTTCCGAACTCTCTATCTTTAATCTTCTTAATTAATAGTCATGAGAGGTGGGTACCCCGTTTTACTCTAAGGGAGCCGAGACCCGGGGAGGGTAAGTTACTTGCCCAAGGTCGCGCAAGTAGTAAGTATGAGAGCCTGGATGTTTTGATGGAAGTAATGCAGTGTTTTGTGTCAGCTTTATTTATCATGTTGCACATCTGATAATTTCTCTGGGAAATTTTCAAATCACTTTTGCTTTAACCTAATTTGGGGGCCTGAGTAACCAGCCATTGTTTACTTTCATCCAAAATATGAGGAACACCCACTTGAGGAACGTGCTCTATTAAACAAGCTGCTATGAGAACCATGAGATAAGCGATTATGGAACTGTCTTAGAAGCTGGTGTGTGGACGCTGTGAGGACAATGGGATGACGATTACCCACACCACCAGAAAGACTCAGACATTTCATTGTCTTAAGGATCGTATCTTAAGTGATAAATTAACTGACAATTCAAATCTTTATTTAGTTTATATTGGGCACTAGGCTTTTGTTGAATATCGGTTTTAACATAATGTTTTAGAAATATTTTTTAAAGAATTTAGTGGAATAGTTTGTGTTGAGTGAAAAACTGATAGTTTGCTAAAAATAGCAAACTATTGGTTATTCTAATTTCTAAAAACAGAAGCACTGGAGGTACTGAGTTTCAAGTATCTATTTTTATTATAGACTTCAAAATATAATCCTGTTTGTCATTACACTTTCTAGTAGATTTCATTTAACTTAATGTCGTGGATGAAATCTTATAACAGTTTTTCATAATATAAAATAAACTACCTTTGAAGTTGGACTAAAACTTAATAATAGCTTTTACACAGTTACTTAGTAGGAGGTGCCTTATATTCACTCGGGACTTAATGAGCTATTTAATGTAGGTTGGACAGACTCTCTGAGCTTCCGTTTTCTTTTCCCTCTAGAACTTAACCTAAGAAATAACAGTGAAGGCCCTGGCCAGGTCGCTCATTCGGTTAGAGCACCGTGCCGATACGCCAAGATTGCGGGTTCCATCCCCAGTCAGGGCACATACAAGAATCAACCAATGAAGCATAAATAAGTGGAACCACAGATCGATGTTTCTGTCTCTCTCCCTTCTTCTCTCTCTTTCTAAAATCAGTTAAAAAAGAAAAGAAGTAACAGTTAATACCCTTGAAAGGACAAAATTAATTCATGTTTAAGATATCAACTGAAACATAATGATTGAAAACAAATCTCTTCTGAACCACATTTCCTAATTCACCATCAGTGAAAAGTATCCCAAGTTTTGAAAATTGATTAGTATTTTTGCGTTAGCTTAAAGTTTTTAAACTCTTTTGATGTATAAGTTCTGTTCATCCTACGTTTTTCTACTTCTAAGTATTAATCATTGGACTAAAATGTATGAAGAGCAAAGTGTGTTTTATTACTTTTGATAATTCAAAGCACCATTTTTCTACTTACACTTTGCTGTTATTACATCAGATTATATGCACGCTGCCATAAATTCTGAGGCAGAGAGTAAGACATTCCCTTTGGTGTTCCCCGTAACCCTACTCCTGTTGAAGACTGCTAGATCAAGATTAGCTTCCGATTTAAACTATGTTAAGTAATATTAATGTCTCCACACTTTTATTTGTCAAAGACATATGTAACCAACTATATAGGAATGTGTCCTGGTAATTTCTGTGATGTCATCAACAGCCAGTTAGAGTTTTCTGATTATCATGAAGTAATCATTATCACCATATCGATTCGATTTCATTTCAGTAAAGATCAAAGAAACTTGATGTTTTAACGAATGTGTACAGTCACATTCTAGCTAAATATACACCTCTCCCCACCTCTATCTAGGCCATGGTAAAAAGTCTTAATTCAGAACCTGCTTACTGTTTACTTCTGCCCCAACTGCAGTTCATTTTGTTCCCACAAAAAATAAACATCACTGGTAAAGATCTCCCCGAACCAAAGATATTTTTTATTATTTTCAAAATGAAAGATAGCATTATACAGAGCAGAGACTTTTTCAGCGATGCTGAAACCACAAAGACCAGAACACATGCCTAATTATACTGTAATAAATTTTCTCTGGTCCCGGTGAAGACATTGTTTAACCTCGGCACCATTGTTGAATGTGGAGTGAACTAAAATGCCAGGGACCATGAGGCTAGAGAAGCCAGGCAGTTTCAGCACTGTTTGTAAGTAGTATTGCTGAAATAAATTATTTTCTAATATCTTGCTAAGATATTTATTAAATGATGTTAAAGCAACCTCTGTGATATTACCATGTTTTTCATGATAACATTAAACTGTCCAACAAATACTTTAATAGTCGGTTTTAAGTGTGCCCATGTTGTTATATAGAGGCCAATGATGAATTGCTCTCCATTTTGTTGAGAACAGGGGGAAATTAAATAAAGCTGTCGTAGAAGAGGTTTTTGTTAGGGGAAAAAAAATCCTTGATTTTTGTCAACGAAAGTACAGTAATTAGCAAGGAGGTTGTACGATACTTTCCTCTAGTATTTTTGAAGGGAAAATATTTTCACTACAGGCACCGTAACTTGATGCATGGGCTTTAGAGGAAGGTCACATTATTTAATGAGCTGCATCAAAGTGGCATTTAAGATTTTGGGAAGACTGTCACCTGAGATGGACAAGAGAGAAGCCCCACCGAAGCAGAGACCACCTCAAGCTACTAAGAGCTGGAGTTAATGTGCTGTGTGGTCATACCTTCTATTGTCACTTGCCCAGGGTAGGCATAACAGATGGGTGTCCTCTTTGTTACATCACACATACTGCTCCAAAAGGCCTGTCAAAAGGGAACTTGGCACTGTGGGTTCTCTTTCCACTTTTGCTGCTAACCAGTGCTGTGACTCTTTATGTTACACAGCCTCTCTTAACTTCTTTTACTTTAAGATTGAGGAATAAAAGTAGGTGGTTCTGAGGGCAGTTCCAGCCAGAGATTTTATAACAGATCTTTTAAATTCTTTTGTTGTTTTTGTTAACAGGATGATCCTATATTACTATCTGAAAGCGATCCCCCCAAAAGCATCAAACTGTAGCACCTACTGTCAAACCGTAGCACCTCCCTTAGATAAAGGTTACTTACATAATTTATTTAACTAATGTGGAAAGTTGCTTAAAAGTTTATATATGTCTGTGTGTGAGAGAGAGAAACACACACAGAGAGAGAGACAGAGAGACAGAGAGAGACAGAGAAGAATTTACTTCGTTGTTAATTTGACCGTGGAGTAATAGCCTAGGATAGGTGAATGCTGTGACTGTAAAGTGAAGAACTTTTGGAGATGTTAAAGAACCAGGATTCCCTGAGAAAATGTCTGTGCTCACTTCCTGTTCCTTACATATCTTTGTCTTAATTTCAGGATTACTTTATATTTCTTTTTGGTCAGAGTTTTGTCAGGTTTTGTTTGGTTTTGGTTTTGTTTCTCTGAAGGAAATTAAATGAGGTCAATTATCATGTGTATTGGTTTTGCTTGCTGGATGGCTTTTTTGGTTTAATCAACATTTAAAAGTTACATATACATATATGCATATATTTCAATTAATAGTGTTCACATATAGAATCATTTCCTGTTACACAGAGTGTTTTTTATCCACTGTCACCTGAACAACGTATGGAAGATGGGGAGAAAACATAGTCTCAGTTATTGTAGTAAATTACAGGAAGAATAGCAAGCAAATGCTTGTTGAAGATATTTCCCATCACAAGCAGACAATAAATCTATTAAGAGTTTCTGAATTTGTTTGCTTTTGTGGTGGGGTCGGAATAGCCTACGTCTGTTAAATATAAACTATTTTCCACTAAAGTAAGTAGCTGTTGTATATTTATCTGATGATATCTTTGTAAACTGTTTTAGCCATTTGCGAGGAAGTTTATTAGTTTGAAAACTGAAAATATAGGATGCTTTCAGTTTTCATTAGCTAATGGCCTGCTTTAGAGAGAATAAGAGAAATTGTTGTTCCTAAGGCCTATTTTTATTCTCACATGAAAAAAAATATCCATATTTCAGGAGCATTTGGCCAGGAAGATACTTTTGTCAGTTTTTATGAATAATGTTGCATTTATTCATGCAGACATTTTTTCTCCTTATTACACATTGATTTTCTTAATATCTCCAGTCTTTCAGTTCTACAACCTACATGTTTCAGTTGATAAAATTAGCCTTTTAATGTTTCTGTGAAGGGGATTGTTGTACTTACAATACACATTTTTCAGGAACTTCCCTTTTGAAGGTTTAATTGAACTTTAGAAATATAAAACAAGAAAGAGGTATTATTTTGCCTATATTTCAGTTAGTGTTTGTTCACTTTCCCCAAACATCTGCCTTTAGAAGATCCGTTAGCTAGATCATATCTATTAGGCTACGTAAAAGTAATGTTTTGAGAACATTTAACATTGTATGAAATAATACCGTTGACAGTTTTTCAGAAAAACTTTGCCCATTTTATTCATTGTGTATTTCTCCTGTGAAAATGTGTGAGATCTAGAAATCATAATTAATATTGAAGTTTGATTTATTTTGATTTTAATATCAGAGACAATAATATTTAAAGTAGCTGTACAAGCCAAACTTGGAAGGAAAAGATAAACCAGTTTAGTTCTGTTCTAAATATGAGTTCTTTCATGTTCTCTAGTAGATAACGTCTTTGGAATGTGGTTTCAGGTAACAAGATACATATATATATGTTGTAAATACTGAGATAAATGTGCCAATTTTAACAAGTCAGAATATGGTAAGATTATGATTAATAAAATTAGTCAAAATCATTTGAATAAAATAGGAATTCAGTTTTTTGGGGGGGGTTTGGCATATTTTATTGATTATGCTATTACAGTTGTCCCATTTTTCCCCCCTCTATTCCCTCCACCCTGCACCCTGTCCCATCATCCCCACACCTCTTAGTTCATGTATATGGGTTATAATATATCACTTCTTTGGCTTCTCAATTTCCTATACTATTTTTAGCTTCCCCCGTCTATTTTTTTTTTTTAATCAACATTTTCCCACCACCACTTTCCCCAGCCCCTCCCACCCTCAATCCTTCCTCCATTTGGCTTTGTCATGGGTCCTTTGTGCATGTTCCTTGATGACCTTTCCCCTTCTTTTCCCCTATTATCCCCCTCCTGCCTCCCCTCTGGTTACTGTCAGTTTGTTTTTTATTTCAATGTTGCTGGTTGTATTTTGCTTACTTGTTTATTTTGTTGATTAGGTTCCACTTATAGGTGAGATCATATGGTATCTGTCTTTTACTGTCTGGCGTATTTCACTTAGCATAATGCTTTGCTATTCCATCCAAGCTGTTGCAAACGGTAGTAACTGGCTCTCTCTTTCTGCTGCGTAGTATTCCATTGTGTAAATGTACCATAGTTTTTTGTTCCACTCATTTACTGTTGGGGCACTCAGGCTACCTCCAGTTCTTGGCTATTGTAAATTGTGCTTCTGTGAACATTGGGGTGCATAGGTTCTTCTGAATCGCTGTTTCAGGATTCTTAGGGTATAATCCCAGCAGTGGAATCGCTGGGTCGAAAGGCAGTTCCATTTTTAGTTTTTTGAGAAAATTCCACACCGTTTTCCACAGTGGCTGCACCAGTCTGCATTCCCACCAACAGTGTACTAGGGGTCCCTTTTCTCCACAACCTCGCAAACACTTGTTTTTTGCTGATTTGTTGATGATGGCCATTCTGACTGATGTGAAGTGGTATCTCCTTGTTGTTTTAATTTGCATCTCTCTGATGGCTAGTGATGCTGAGCATAGGAATTCAGTTTTTAACTAAATGGCATATACTTAAACAGAATCAGCTGAAGGACATTTTCCATAGCACAACCTCCTTCTGTACTATATCATGCCCATTTCTTCATTTATATTTTCCCTGGTACTGTAAGTTGTGGAAGGACAGTGGCACTTCGTCTCTATGTCCCAGTGTTTTGCCAATGCTTATTACCATAGTGTTTGGCAGACGGTGGGTGTTATTTGATGAGTAGTTGAATTTTTTAGTGCATTACCTTTGTAGTTTTAAAAATGCACTATCCACCTCAAATGTGAGGTTACATGTTGCTCTTCTTAGCTTTACATAAAGTTAGAATAATATTATAAGAATGATTCAGAGTTAGAGTGTAAGGTGGACTGAAGTAGGGCCATTCTTTCTTATGAAAAGTTCTGTATCCCAGAATATTTAGAGAAAGGCACTTATCCACATGTCATGGAAATGTAATTAGTAATATTACCGTGAATAAGTAGCTTCTCAGGGTTACATGTCAAGATAGTGGCAGTTGGAAGTAAAACCCTTAGTCTACTGATTCCTGGCCTAGTGCCCAATCCCACCACTCAAACATGGCCTCTCTGCGCATGTTTTTCTTCTGTTATTATCAGCACCTCAGAACCACCTGTATGCTCAAACATCACAGGGTCAAGTGCCTGTTGAAATATTTCACTTCTTGTCTATGAAAAATAGGAATTGATATTGTGATATTGTTGGGTATTTTGATTTTTCTTTATAAATGGCTACATATATATTTTAACAACTTGATGAGCACATACTGAGCTGTATCTAATAATTGTTAAATGGGTATGTTACAGTACCTTTTAGAGTTCTGGTATGGATAGACTTTTTACATTTATTTTTTATTGTATTTCTTTCTATTACCATTTATCCCCCTTATAACCTGCTTTTACCTCCCACCCCACCCCCAGCACCAACAATCACCACACTCTTGTCCATATCCTTGAGTTCATTTTCCTTTTTGCTTTGTCCCTCTACCCCCAAATCCACACCCCTAGATTTTTTTTAAGATTTTATTTTTACGTTTATGAAAATAGTTTTGGAATAATGTTTTCTCATTACTTAAAAATCCTCTCCTACATTTTTTTCTGTAAAAATATCCGAGAAGGTGTAAGGTTGTTTTTACTAGAACTCCCTTCTTCACTTGGGGTTAGTGCAGTTTTATGTTCAAATTATTAATTTGTGAGATTGAGAAAAGACAACCTGCCCTTAGTTATAACTTTATCTGCTACTCGGGCAATGTTGCTTATTTATTAAAATAAAGAATGGATAGATTTTACTTTATTTAAATGAAAGTATTACTTTCCCCTCAAAGTCTAAGGCTTTGCTTGTTGATTTTGTTTCTAAACAGTATTTTTTTTTTAAAGTGTTTGTTCAATAGATAAAAATCTTGCATGTGATTTTGTTTATGAAATATCTGGAGTCACTTACTACCCTTGATCTCTTAACCTCAAGAGGACTGCATGGTTATTAGTAACTACTAATATTCATGTCAGCGGTGCTCAGGGCGCCCTGCCATAGGAATAATTTACCCTGGAGAACAGTTAGACTTGAAATTGGGCTTTAAAAAGGAATGACACCACATGACTTCAAAGTGATCCGCACTTCGTATGGCAGATACTATTTACACAGAGTCAGTAACTGTATTGAGAGTGGTTTCAAAGGAAGGATGGGGACCTGTTAGCCCTTTCTCTCCCTATTTAATATTCAAATGAGCACGGTCACCGGATGTTCACAGAAATGATTTCTTTGCGGAGCTCCTGGTGTCAGGTTCTGCCTCTGCAAGCCCGTCCTATCCCTTCCTAGTTTGAACAAGGTGGTGAGCTTTGGCCGATTCTGAACCCGAGCTGCCCCTCTCCCCCCATGGGTCTGATTTGCGCTGATGTCACCACCAAGCTGTTGCATTGCAGCCTCTCGGCCTCAGGGTACCTCCCCCTGAAACCGCTTGCCGCTGGGAGAGCAGGCGAGGAGTCAAAGAAAAGATGACTGCGAAGTTAAGTCACGGGAGGGCGTAGCGCCGAAGTGCTGGGGAGCTGCGCGGCCGGAGCGCTCCGCGGGCAAAGGGACGGAGCAGATGTTGCCTAAAGAGAGAGGGCATTCCTGGAAGCGCCCTGGCTTGGGAGGATGCCTACCCTGCCGGGGATCGGACTGCCTTGAGGAGCTGGGGACAGCGCAGGAGGTCCCTGCTGGATTCCTTTCCTGCCTCCTCCGCCGCCACCTCTGCCTCTCTCCAGCTGTAGCTAAAATGAAAGACAAACTGCGGCCACCTTTGGTCAGTTTCAAAGGCTAGAGTAGTCTCGGTTTTCAGCTTGAATGTGAATGACGCTGCCTGTGCCTTAGAGGAAACCCGGAGCTCTTCTTTGCTGCAGTTGCCTCAGGTGGAATAAGCCTTCTTAAGGAATATCAGATAAGACTCTGGAAAATGGATTTTTTTTTTAAAAAGGAGAGTTTTTAAAGCACCATGCTTTCTAAACTGTTTACTTTAAACAGTTGCTGGATTGTACTGGCCTGGCTATCCAAAAGTCGAATTTTTTTTTTCCTTTGGGTAGTTCTGACTAGCCTCAAAGAAGCTTAATATGGGAAGAAAAACTGCCGGTTGAATTCAGATTATTTATAGCTACTCCCCCAAAAAAACTAATAGAAAATTCTAACTTTCTTACAGCATTAGACTTATTTTTCTCAGACGATTTGTCCTGTGCCTTGATCTGAACAATGCACGATCCCTGCGTTTGTCTCTTAAGTTTCTAAAGGATGGTTTATTTATAAAGGAGATGAAGTTTTGCAAGCCATCGTTAAGTGGATTACAGTTGACCAGAGCTCTGCCTAAATTAACATTCAGCCTGTTAAAATGCTTGCTCATTTGGGAATTTTAATCTGGAAATCTCAGATGCAAAATTAGACTAAAAAGGGAAATGGATTGACAATGGAATGTTCTGATTGTTTGAGCCACTGTTAAGTGTGTGTTTGTGTGTGTGTTTTTCTGTGTTTTGGAGTATGTGAAAGGGAACTTCGGGGTGGGGAAGGGGGAGGAAGGAGATTTCTGCTCTGTGTTCTTGATGCACTTTATTTTTTTAGAATCACCCTAAAAGCTACCAGCTGAAAGGATAGTTGCATTTAGACTGATGCACTGATGACCTTAAACACCTCATCTATTACCATATATACTATTTGAGCATGTGTCTTTATGCTAAAGACACTTTATAGTTCTGTTCAGAAGTATACTTTTTCGAAAGATGCTTTGCCTTATTTCTTATTTTCTGTTTTAAGAGCTGCAATATTTGCTTTAACTTTCTACAAAATGGGGAAGCCACTCAGCAGACCAGACTGTTTACGTCAGAATCCCCCATGTGTAGGGAAGGGTGAAGAAGAGGAGGACCTAAATATTGAAGACTGTTATGTCCCACAGCGGTCGATCTATGATACTGTTAGACTAAATGAACAGATAGACTCTGGTTCGAAAGGTAGCCTGTCTTCCAGGCATTTTGCAGATCGGACCTTACCCTACAGTCACAGGACACTGGATGTTAGTTCTTTATGCTCCAACGGTGCCCTTGCTTCTTCCAGTGGATTTGAGCTGAGAGGTCGTGAAGCTCACACACTAGATGAAAAGATGATCTTTGATGCCCTCAAACTAAATAGTGATGTCATTCGAACCACAGGATTACCCAAGGCCAAATCTCATGCAGAAAAGAAAGAGCATAGACGGTCATGGCGAATGTTTGTCCCAGCCAATTTTATGGATTATGTAAACAAAAGTGAAAGCTCCTTTGTTGAACCTACTGATATGTCAGATGCTGTTACCAAGGCCAGCAAGTGCAGGTGGGGGACTAATTCTCTCACGTCAGAGGAGGATGACTCTGGTTTATGTAGCCCTCCAGCAGAGAGGGAAGAAAAACAGGCCATTTTAACTGGAGACCAGTCACGAATTACAAACTTGTCTTCTGCTGAAGATATTCATGTAGCAGAGCAACATACACCATTTTTTTCTGTCAATTCCATTAGTGAACAGAAAATCCCATTGCTTTCATGTAGAAGTGCCCACCCTGATGACAACTTCAAAATGATTTTACATGGTGTTTCTCCACTAGAGGAAACAAATGGTATGAATGGTCAGAGGGAGATCCCTGGCGAAAACTGCTGCCTGCAGAAAGATGTGAAAGAGGGCACTGTTAAGTGCGACCCATTAATTATGCCAAGAGATAGAGAAAAGGAGTGTATTTCTAACACCGGAGAAGAAGGGAACACATGTGAACCAGGAGAATTCCAAATCACAGCACAAAGTAGGGAATTTATGGAAGATTCTCCTGTGGATTTAGGACTCTCTCACTTAGATCGGGGGGGAAATGACATAGATTGTGGTAGCAGAAGTTTAGAAGAAAGTGTGACATTGTTAACACCATGCAATTCAGAAGAATCCAACATAGCACCTGAAGAGGAAGTGGTGGCCCCTCTCTCTGCCCAGCAGCTGGAAGTGATCCGTGTGACGTGCTCCCCGAAATCTGTAGCGGTGAGAAAGAAAGCAGCTCCCAGAAAAAACAGGGCCCAGGCAGGAGCCCCGGACACAGTCTGTAATGGCTTTCGGTCAGTTCAGGTAACTAATGCAAACCTGAAACCCTGCAGTGCCAAAGGTTTGTGCTTCTGTTCTCAGGCGGTCACTAGTGTTTCTAATAATGATCAAATCCAGTTTTTTATCTGGGGGGTCGGGGGCTTGACTGTTATCCTGTGAGATGCCAGATATTGATAAGTTGATCATTACAACAAGCTAATTAGGGACCAGTTTTGAGCATGATTGTTCCCAGCTGCTGAGAGCCCTGCTATTGATTGTGCAGATGGAGGCTGTTTGCCGTCACTTAGAATGCCTCCGCTGTGAATTTATGTTAACATTCAGCTTTTACACAATTGTGGTTTAAGACGCTGCCATGTAAGGGCAGCTACATTGGATTTATTAAGCTCGAACAGGCTTAGTCATAAAGGTACAAACACAATATTATATTGTTGTGGTCTGCAAAGTACTTTATTCAAATTAAGGATGTTTTAAAATGTGCTGAAAGTTTTCTCTCAGTAGCTCTGCAGTGTGGAAATAAAGTTACATTGTGCTGTATTTTGCAGCCTTGATAGCTCCTAACTTTTCGTGAGTGGTGGATGAGGTAAGAAAGTAAAGGGTGCAGCCTCCTAGTAAGTAGAGGTTGTTTGTCAGGCCTGTAATTTTTTTTCCTCCCACTTAGACTGAAGTTCAGCTATTTTGGTACTTTTACTAAGCTCTTCGGGTAAACTTTGCCTCAGAGGTAATTTTATTTTATTTTAGGTTTCTCTGTGTTTGTGTGCTTATGTTCGGGGGGAAGTCTCTCTTGATAGGGATTTTGGTACCGCTGAGAGATAAGGAATTTGGACAATATTAGAAAAGTTCCTCTTCTCAGTGCATGAAATAATTGCTTTAGCTAGCAGTTCCCTTTTCTTGAGCATTCTTATGGCACACTAGTTAAAAAGCTTGGCAAAGTACTTTTTTATGTAAAAGATCTTGCAGTTTATTTGTGGAAAGTAATGAAGCTCTTAGGAGCATATAGATTCTTTAGTAAGCTTTTTTAACCCTTAGTATATTTTTGTAGCACTTTAGAAAATTACCACAGACTCACCTAGACCTACTCTGAGATGCAACTCTAAAATTAATTTCTTTAAAACCAAGGTAAGAGGTTAAGGCAATTTACTACAATATTTTATTAGAGCTTAAAAAAAAATTTTTTTTCCCTGAAAATTTTCTAAGAGGGAGACTAGAGCTTCTCTCTGAATCCTTATATATCAGATAAGTTCTTGGGCTTAAGAATGTAGCAGTGCCCCCCCCCACCACGGCCTTTTTTTTTTTTTTTTCTGTGAGTAGTCAAACATATCCACAGCTATTCATTCCTAGAAGTAGTAACTTAGAAAGCGGTGTAGAAAAGAAATACAGCACCAAATTCTGTCTCAACTTTCTGTTGCCTTATTAAGTAAATTAATGCCTTTAAAAAAGTTATGAAAACTTACATTTTTTTCCCAGTGACTTGGGGAATTCCTATAATTTCTTTGGTTATGTGTAGTTGACTTTTCATATATAGCTTTGTTATATAGAAATAATTCTCCAGTGTGAAATTGTCTATATAGGAGGGGACTTCTGGAAGAAATGATCATTTATTTGTTCACCATTACTTAATTTACTCATTCATACAATAACATCGGAGTTTCCTGCTTTTTGGGCTTTGGGCCAGCAGAGTCTCGAGAGCTTGTCTCTTGCGGCCTCTGCATCTTTCAAACTTATTTTCCACACTGTGCCTGAATTTTATCTTAAGTACTGTTTTGATATTTGCCTTTGTTATGTTTTTATACATTCTGTTTAATTGTTTATTTTCTTGGACTGTTGACCTGCGTGTATAGTGCCCTATTGTTTAATGACTCAGAGCCCCAAACCTTGTCTTACCTCGATATCTTAGCTGGAACTTTCCTTCCAAGCTAAATTAACTTATCTTCGTTATGGCATCCTTCAATCCCTGTATTAAAAACATTTGTATTATTTTTGAACGTGCTGATCTATCCCCAGTATTATCTGTTAAGGGGTTGATGTTATTCCTTCCAAGACATAAGTATTATTTTTCTGTACTGATGTTCATTTGGCAAATAATCGTCAAGTACACATTGCATGCTAGGTACTGTGGTAGGTCCGGGGCATGAAACTATTTTAAGGAAAACAGAAATTTCTGCTTTCACGGAATTTGCATTTTGCTCTAACACATTAGCTCTTTTGACAGTTAGAGGCAACTGGGGACCATAAGTTGGATGGGCTGAGGAATCGGGGAGGGGTTCTGGAAAGCTGTTGGCAGCGAAGGCAGAGTTGCTGTGCTGGCGTCCGTGTGATCAGACCCGGGGGCGAGGTCCCCATGCCTCTCGTGAGCCCACTGGCATCCTGATAGACATCGAGGGGCTTAGACGTATGGGGATCCATACTACGGCAGTGCTAGCCTGTATCCTTTTCCTTTTCCTATCCCTGTATTTTGGCCCTGTGGCACGCCATAGATTGGCATCATGCCTCACCTCATCATCTTGTGGGCACTTCTCACATCCAGTCTGAGTCTCAAACTTTAATGCTGGTTAACAGCAGGCATTCTTAGGAAAGTCTGTAAGAACCCTTGCCCAGTAGTAACTGGACTTAGCTTGGGCCCATCTTATCATTTTGTTCCTTAGCATTTTTCATACATTTTTATACTTTAGTTATACCGGAATGATAGGAAATTTCTAGTGCTATGATAACGAAACAGTAAAGAGAGGACACGTATACTGTTTTCTTGCTTTTATAGGTAATCTGATTAAATGCACTTTGACTATTACTCTTTTAATATTCCTGAATAGTTTTGATAATAAGTATTATGAACTTATATTTAGTTTACTTTCTGATTATTATTAATAAGGTTGCTATGACATAGAGAGGCAACAAAAATTGTCTTTATCTCTAATAATCGCTACCCGATCACTGAATAAGTACTTCTATTTGGTGGTTGTCAGGCAATACGATTCATATGATTATTGCGCTTCCAACTGCAGGTGTTCCAAAAAGAAGAGATCGAACCCTTGCTGGCTAAGCAGCAAGATGCCAGCTGGCTGGGCCAGGCCCTGATTCAGAGCGCTGCCAGCGGCACCAGCACCCAGGCTTTGGAGCGGGACCTGGATGATGTCAACACGCGGTGGAAGACTCTCAATAAAAAGGTCATTTTCTCACCCCCTTCACTGTCTTTTCTGTTTGTTATCATTCACTAGCGTTTGTCGTGGGAATCATATTTACGGTAGCCAAAGTTCCCTAACACGCCTGCTTTTTCATATTGCTGTAAACCGGATGGCCCAAACTTAGATGCCTGCAGAGCTCATTAGGGAGCATAAACGAAGGGAGCCAGCTGGATGAAACAGGGCCCCTCTCTGCCATTATCTTGACTGTGATAGACACACAATAGCGCAGGTGTGGTGGCAGGTGGCTCATGACATTGTCCTGTGTTGAGAGACCACACACACCTCTAAAGGCACAGTAGCTACTTATCTCTGGCAAATCATTGTCATGTAGGGGTCTGTGCTCAGTGTTGCCAAAGAGTATACTTACTTTCAAGAGAACCTGGAAATCTCACTTTTCATGAGAAATCTTCTGATTTTCAAGTGTCATCAACTAATTGCACACTGCATAACACGTCACACTGTGCAGGTGAAAAGAAAGCAACTATGTCTGTCTGGACTAGGGGTTTGCCACCTTCATGACAGACTGTTAGCTCCAGATAGTATTTTCCTTGTAAGATAGTGAATCCCCCCTTTTAAAAAAATATTGATGAGGGGAAACACTGGAAAATACTGCTCTGATATCTTAAGCAGATAATGTGGACCTACAAAGGCAGGTCTTCACGTGGCATAATTAATCAGAAAATCGGTATTGGATGTCAGTGCCTATCTGGTGGTAGTGGTTATTATTTGTATACAAATTTTTGCTGCATTGAAATCTTAAGCACTGTCAGGTCTCAAACCCACATTTATCATTCTTTAAAGTCTGCTTAATATTGTAGTGCTCTTTAAAAACAATTGGAATGCAGTGTCAGGTGAAACTCTATTCTGTAGTGTTTAAAATATCTTGCCAACTACTTTCTTTGTCCAACAGAAAAAGATCAACGAGAAGGGCAATAGGGTCTCTTGTACGACACAGAGACTCCATTTACTGGAAGACAAAGCCCCTGGTCTGTTAGAAAAGGACTCAGAGCTGGGAGCTAGCAGGATTTAATTGGATACTTTCTCGTTATTTTGCCAGGCAAAACATAATTCTGATTCTCTCTGTTACAATAGTTATTCTTTAATCTTTGTCATTTTATCATTATCCCCAATATTCGTCAGCAGGAAATAAAAAATGAATCCCAGGGATAATGATAAAAGTGACTAATTCATTGTTTCTGTCCATAGCCTTAAAATATTTGAATCATTCACTGCTAATCATGAAAGCATTGGATATTTCCAAAATCTCAAAGATGCTTGTCTTTTACGTTGACTGTCTATGACGGTAACCTTATCTTCTTGGCTTACTTGCTAAAGTTTGATGCCTTTCTACCCCGGCCCTGTGCACAGTCAGTGCTTTGGGTAGATTTTGAATGAAAGGGAAAAGAAAATTTGTGACCAAATGGGGAGAGAAACATGAAAACCAATGGCTGGTGGGCAAATTTCATGGTTTTAAGCAAGTAATTAAGTTGGAAAAACTGAAACTTGGCAGGTGGCTCAGAGAGCAGCCCAGCTGCAGGAGGCCCTGTTGCACTGTGGGAGGTTCCAGGATGCCCTGGAGTCCCTGCTCAGCTGGATGGTGGACACGGAGGAGCTTGTGGCCAATCAGAAGCCACCGTCGGCCGAGTTCAAAGTGGTGAAGGCCCAGATACAAGAGCAAAAGGTAAGTAAGTGATGCTTGTGTGTTGTGTTTCATGTTGCATGTTAATGAGTAAAAATTTAACTTGTGACTCTCTTTATTTATGTTAATAGGCTACCCTAGTTAACTGGTTATTGATGTTCTAGACATTATTTTGTTGGCCATTTAAGCAATATTTATGGAACCAGGTTCTGTGGCTCAGGCATTGTTCTGGGTGCAGGAGATACATCACCAGATAAAAAAGATCACAGCTCCTCACTGAGTTTGCATTTTTGTGGGAAAGGAGGGACAAAGAGAGAGAAACAATAAAGTAAATAAGCACATTGTGATAAATTAGCAAGTGGTAACTAAAGCAGGGAATGCAAGATAAAAATTGGAATGTGGTTGCGAGAATGAGGGACAGGAAGTGCTCCAGCGGAGGGCTGTGGGTGTGCGATTTTAAATAGACTAGTCGAGGAAGCCCTCGCTCACTGAAAAGCTGACTTCAGATAGAAATAGCACTGTTCCCTTATGTATTAGGTTGATCCCTATGAAATTGCCTTTTGTATAGGCTAAATACGGGCAGTTTCAACCTGTGCTAAAGAGGAAAATATTTGATTCACATATACTAAGGAATGTGCTGTTGTGTCTTTTGACACTTAGTAAGGACGGAGTTGGAAAGGCACGCTTGTTAGAGGGATGATAACAACTCGGGACCACACCTACAGTTTTTGTGCTCCTGTTGGTGGTGGTCAGATAGGGAGCGTTTAGTGGTGTTTTCAGTGCTCATTTATCAGCCCGGACATGAAAGGACTGATGGGAGGGTCCCAGAACACACAGCACATTGGTAAGTTTTCTCCTGGGTGAAACCGTAAAAAGAAGGGAATGGATGAAGAGGCTTAATTTAATTTTGGGATTCAGTACTTTGACGACTTTAGTATACTGGGAAATTAACCTATTAGAAATAGATTTAGAGGTAAGAATTAAAGAAACATCACAGGGAACACATTGCTTTTGTGTAATTTTTGAATAATATATATAACATGTAATAAAATAATATATAATGTGATGTTCAAAATATTATATTTTATATATAATAATGTGATATTATACATAACAATATAACTGCTGCCAGTCACAGTTTAATTTAAACCTTTGCACTTCTCCCAGAGTTATTAAACTATGCTTAGCCAACAAGACCTATTTTCTGATTTTGCTTTCTTCATTGCCAGATGCTTTGCTATTAAAGTTTATCGAAAGTAATCTACTTAATTCGTTTTCTTTACTGCCTAAGCCACTTGGTAGACTTTGATTTTGTAATGACTGTAACCTGTGTCAAGAGAGTTTATGTTCCTTCTTTTTAAACATGTTCCTCTACCTCCCGCTTGGGTAGTCTTGATCTCAAAATGGAAGCGAGTGAATACTCTTCCAGCTTGTTACTTCTGGGTAACTGTCCATTTCTTTCCTCCTTAACTATCAGTCAGGATCAGATGAAGGAAACGGCGAAGTAGTTGGTATTTTGTACCCTGTGCCTTCCTCATTGCTCTTAGTTAACACAGTACCTGTGCACAGGTAGCACTTGCGCATGAAATACTTGATTAGATAAGAGCGAAGGAATCAGGAGCTCGGGCTACCTGTATCAAACATTCCACTCCAGCCATCTTAAAATGTTTACTTAGAATTGAATTGATTGTTTTCTGCTGCTGAATCCTAAAATATTAGTCTTATTTAGCCAGCTTTAGGAGATTTCTCACATGTTCCGCCCTCTATTCCTTTTCAGAGTGATATTTAAAAGCTCTTTTTCAGCTTTTATCCGCATGAAGGACTTTAGGAACTAGCCCCACCGAGTAAAATAGCCAAGAGCCTCTGATTTTTGCCTCACTAGCTTGTGAGCATGGTCAGAGTCTCAGCTTCCCTGTCTATACTGGATTGTTTGAAAACATTAATGATTTATAATAATCTGTTTTGTCTTAATGGGTCAGGTCACTGGTGTTTAGGGCATTCCCAGTTTATTACAGTAATGGGAATTTGTCACTTCCAGTGCGGTGGGGTTATCCTAAGTAGCATCTTCTACCCCATTATTTTACAATAAAAAATTAAAAATGAATGGTTTGGTGGCCTTATCAATATTAATTTTATCTACCTCGAAAAACCCCTTCCACAATGTCTGACACAGGAGTAACGAGTCATTAAGCAAAATGAATTATTTTTAAAATCCTACTTTTCAGATCCTTTTGTATGTGAATCCATACAAAATACGCATTTTGGTCACATAGTGAAAGTGCCCAGAATATATTTTCCTTTGTGTTGATACAGTTATTCCTCTGACCTTGTGTGTGTGTGTCTGTGTGTGTGTGTGTGTGTGTGTATTTGTTTTCTTCCCAGCTTCTGCAAAGATTATTGGATGACCGCAAGTCTACTGTGGAGATAATCAAACGAGAAGGAGAAAAAATTGCTGCCACAGCGGAACCTGCAGATAAAGTAAAGATTTTGAAACAACTGAGTCTCTTGGATAGTAGATGGGAGGCATTGCTTAACAAAGCTGAAATAAGGTAACTTAAATACTACTTCCAGTCTTTAGTAAGAGTAGCAGTGGCTTTAGTACTGATATTTTGTATTTTAGTAATACTTTTCCTGTTACTTTCCTATGTTTAACATGTGTGAACATAGATAGCAGGGGCTGTGGTGCCACCCTCCTCATTCCTCTAACTGTTTTGTCTTGTAGTCAGCAGACACATCCCAACTCTTTAAGAAAAAAAAACACATTTCTCTAGGGAGTAATTTCTTCGTTTGTTAATTACATCGTAATTGCCTGCTTTCTATGTCTCAGGCACAGAATTGGCCTTGGTCTACAGAGTGAGCCGTGTCCTCAGGGTGCAGCCTAGTAGGGTTTTATAGCAATTGAAAAGTAATTACAAATGTGATGTTTCGAAGCAAAAAAAAAAGGGGGGGAGGGCGTTCTATGGGAGCATTTACTAGGAAGAACCTAGTTCTTGGGGCGGGGACGTGGCAGCTAAGCTATTAAAGGAAGAGTAGGAGTTAGCTAGGACACTAGGCAGGTGAAAGGGTGCTGTAACATATAAGAAGGGCAGGGACCCTAGAGCAAGGCTCTGCGGGGCTTGGCACCCAACATTCCTATATTACATTTCTGCATTCTCTCCATTGGCCAGTTTTGAGTAGTAGTGGCATTGAACCGTAGGCACGTAGACTTGTTGGGTTGAAAGTAGATGAACGCCTGGAAGGGTATTTCCGTAAATTCCTGCCTCCTTTGGAGCTAAATGATGAAAAGGAAAATTTGACTAACCTTGAATTATGGAGTAAAATTAATGTAGGTCTAGGAGCCTAGAATAAGGTGCTTCTAAGGGGATTAAAAATGTTATGGTGACCTTTAATGTGGGTCAGTAGATGACTCCTCCTCTCTGATGCCCCAGGACTTTGTGCCCTGGCTCCCATGGGAGAGATCCTCTACTTGTTTTCCTAAAATAAATGTGTTCAGTAAATAATATCTTAACTGTCATTATTACTGATGATATTGCTGTTATAACATTACTGTTGTTATTTATTATTATAACAATTATTATTTTAAGTATTATAACCTAGTTACTTAAGACTTTTATAAGATTCAGGCATCCGAGCTTGTTCTGCTGTTCAACGTGAGTTTTATTTAATAGAACTATTTTAAAATGTTGTTTAAGTATGACAGATTTTAATCTTAACCTTCAAAGTTTCCTTCAAGAATGCTTAGAGCAGAATTCAGGGGCATGAGCGAAGATTTTTGGTGACTACGTCACACAGTCCTCATCCCTAAAGGGCCTTATCTTGGTGCATTTGTAGGAATCGTCAGCTGGAAGGTATCTCGGTGGTGGCGCAGCAGTTTCACGAAACCTTAGAACCGCTGAATGAGTGGCTTACAACCATAGAGAAGAGGCTGGCGAACTGTGAGCCCATAGGAACCCAAGCATCGAAACTTGAGGAACAGATTGCACAGCACAAGGTAAGATACCCATCGCACATCAGTAAGATTTAGTTTTCCTTTTCCTTCATGGTTTTACGCCATAAATTTGAGTTTTGTATTGTTGTGTTACGCGTAATTGCGAATTAAGTTCATTTCAAGTGTCATCTCTTCATTCTATTTATGTTTTCATTTTTATTTGTCCATTCTGTTTGTTTCTCCTTTTGTAAACTTTGTTTAGGCCTTAGAAGATGACATCATCAATCACAATAAACACTTACACCAGGCTGTTAGCATTGGCCAGTCCTTAAAGGTTTTGAGCTCCAGGGAGGACAAAGATATGGTGCAGAGTAAATTAGACTTCTCTCAAGTGTGGTACATTGAGATTCAAGAGAAAAGTCACAGCAGGTCTGAGCTCCTGCAGCAGGCCCTGTGTAATGCTAAGATTTTTGGGGAAGATGAAGTGGAGCTGATGAATTGGCTGAATGAAGCGCATGGCAAACTGAGCAAGCTCTCAGTCCAGGATTACAGCACTGAGGGCCTGTGGGAGCAGCAGTCCGAACTTCGGGTATTTTGATTTCTTTTATTTTATTTCACTTTCTTTTCCTTTCGCTTGTTGTTATTTTCTGAGTCTTCCTTATTTCTGTATTATTTTGCATTTGTTATGATTTAGGTATTTAGGTATATTGCCATACTCAAAAAAGACTTTGCCTTTGTGTAGAGATTACTTTCAGCAAATGAAGTTGCTTGAAAGAAGAGATTGAATGTATCCAATAGCTGGGTTTTTCACTTTTCATTTGTTACTTTATCGTCGTACACAATAACTGGTACTCCAGTATCTCCACACAGCTCGTTTTCATAGGGCCCACGGTATATTCTGAAAAGGAGAGTGTGGTCAGTTACAGTAGGTGGACGGAGGACATGGGCCACAGTGACAGAAAGAGGAGAGTAAACATGGGAACAATAACAAATATTTGAAAATGTGCTGTTAACTCTAATATATCTCTAAAAAACCCAATTAAAGTCCTCTAATATTGACCAATGCTAATACTTACTTAATTTTTCTTTTCCCTCCTAAAAATGGTACCTGCATTTTAGGTTCTGCAAGAGGACATACTGCTCAGAAAACAAAATGTAGACCAGGCATTACTAAATGGTTTAGAACTACTTAAACAAACAACAGGTGAGATAGCTTTCAAATTAAATACCATAGAGTCTGTATTTTGCTTTGCTTTCAGAGTATTTTGGGAGTGGGGGGAAAATGTTAACTTTATAATTTGGGCATCACTCCAAAACTTTATTTTAGAGAATGCTTTGAAGACAGACCAAGGGTGGGTGGGAATATGATCTCACTTTTTTCTCATGATCTCACTTGAGTGCTTAATGAAAGTTGTGCACATTACTCATAACACGAAGCACTGGGGCACGGGAGATAGTCCGAGAAGCTCATGGTGGAGCTACATTGGTTTCCCAACTGTGGGAGGTAGTTGTTCTAGATGAGCACAGAAGCTGGACAATTTTTTAAATGTGAGGTAGACTGCATTCTGTGACACATACGGTGCCTAAACCCCGGCTTCATGTTTTCCTGCTTAAACTTACAAAGGAAACAGATACAAACTAACTCGTTTTCTTTATTTTTTTAAAATTTTTTATGTATTGATGAGAGAGAAAGAGAAAGAGAGAGAGAAACATCGACTTGTTGTTCCACTTACCTATACAGTCATTGGTCGATTCTTGTATTGTCTTGACCAGGCATCGAACCTGCAACCTTGACGTATCAGGACGATGCTCTAACCAACTGAGCTACCTGACCAGGGCCTCCTGTTCCCCCTCACCCCCCAGAAAAATGTCATCAGTGTATAATAATATCTGAAGAAACCCTTCCTCCTCCCCTCCCCCCTTCTTTCCTTTCATGAGCTTATAACATTGCTTTGAAATTTTAGGTGATGAAGTTTTAATAATTCAAGATAAATTGGAAGCCATTAAAGCAAGGTACAAAGACATTACTAAATTGAGCACGGATGTAGCCAAGACTCTGGAACAGGCCCTGCAGCTCGCAAGCCGGCTGCACTCCACACACGAGGGGCTCTGCACCTGGCTCGACAAAGCGGAGGTGGAATTACTTTCATATGATACTCAGGTTCTGAAGGGAGAAGCCGCAAGCCAAGCTCAAATGCGACAAAAAGTATGCTCTGATTTATGCATTTTGGATCCGTTTGTTATCTTTTGGGGAGTCTTATTCACACAGGAATGAAATGATATCTTTCTTGTGTCATTACTAATATGCTGAAGGATGCCTTGGTGGGCGGGGACCCAACAGAAATTGGCAGCTGGTCAACTGTTTTAACTTTTCGGAACCCAAAGATGAAAACAGCATATTATAATTTGTTTTCAGAGTCTTATAGTTTATTACACGAGAGACAGAATGATGAAAACAGAAAAAAGTAAGGGAAAAGTATCATTATTTCCAGGGATACACATAATTTGGTTACAATAACAATATTTTTATGAGACAGATGCATAACATGAGGTGGCTTTTAAAATTATATTGCAAATGTGATCTTCTACCATGCTAATCATTTTTCTTCCCAGAGATATCAGCCCGTTTTTGTCATCCCCGAAGCATCATCACATGCGGGGGAAAGGGAGTTGGTGAGGTCAGTCTTGCGGAGCTCTAATGATTCAGCCGCGATGATGTACAGCCAGTGTGTCCTTGTTTTGAGGATCACTTGACTCTGGCTTGGACCTTCCTCTTTGTTTTCCGTTGCTGGCACCTGATTACTTAGAGGTTACCAGAAAGCGAAGAGCAATACACAACGACCTGCTTTTGTTTCCCGATTTTTAAACATATTAAATTTCAAAGATAAAATCTTGCCATGTTGACGAATGGATTGTTTTTCAGAACTTTTCAGGAAACACTTTCCCTTTTGCTTTAAATAACAAAGGTTTATAGAACTTAGCTGAGACTTAAGGGGGCCAGCGCGCCGCATCCTTGGCCTGCAACGGACTTTAGCCCCCACTATGGTTAAAGGAAAACCTATTCAGACACGCAAGCGTTACCCACAGATTTGTGTGTTTTCTCAATTCTGTTTTCAGGAGCTGAAAAAGGAAGCTAAGGACAGCAAAGCCTTATTGGATTCCCTTAACGAAGTGAGCACTGCTTTACTGGAACTGGTGCCTTGGCGGGCGAGGGAAGGACTTGAAAAAATGGTGGCTGAGGACAATGAGCGCTACCGACTGGTGAGCGACACCATCACTCAGAAGGTGGAGGAGATCGATGCTGCCATTCTGAGATCACAGCAGGTATGGGCAAGTGGTTCGTTGTCTAGGCAATAAATTTTCTCTAGTTGTTCCCAGAGCCTTTACCTGAACAAAGGTTTCTGTTAATAGTGTTTCCATTCATTTGTTCTGCTTCAAAAATGAAAGGAGGAATTTGAAAAGAATTTGGGTTACTTTGACATCCGAGTGCCAGGGCAAGGCTAATCTGTACATTGTTAACAGCCATCTGCCTCATTGTTTCCCCCAGACTTATCCTTACCAAATCAGCCCCTGGGAAGATCAGCCCTGCTTTCCCAACAAAAAGCTTTTTGTGTCCATGTATATGCATATTGCTAATGTTAATTTTATGCATTGGCCAAGTCTAATCTGCGTGTGAGTAAATATTTTGAGTTATCGTGTAAGTCAATATGAACTGTTCATTAACATGCAGCTATGGCAAAGAGAGGCTGTCTACTTTCTAAAAAGGAAACTGTTGGGCTGGTCGAGTTTTTTCTGACGATGACCGAACAGGGGGAAAGGATGGTTTCTGACCTACCTGTGACTCACACGGAGTTGTGGCGCCAAAGGGCTTCATGGGCACCCAGCTTTTAGTCACAACTCTCTTAGAAAATTGTGGGCAACGACGTGGGGGAGGGGGTTCCTGGAGATAGAAGTTTATAATACATGTTTTGCTGAACTTTTATTGAAATCTCTGAATGCTTACATTAGTCATCAGAGTCTGACTGCAGACTCTCTGTGACGGGGCTAGGGCGGCGTTACAGCGTGCTTCAGAGCAGACCTTGAGGAGGCAGATGACTAAGCCATTACTAGTACAAGCCAAAAGCAAGAAACACAAATCAAGCAGATTGCATGGGAGCATCCAAAATTAATTTTCTAAGGTTGCCGCAAGAGTGTTATTTATATAGTTCTGAAGCATAATGCTTTACTGCTCATTCCAGTGCTCTGGCATCACAAAAGTGGATGAAATACAATGATAGCAGAAGGCCTGCCTGAGACATTTTTGCGAGGGAGGGCATTCATGCCTGAGGAATGTATTTTCATGACTGTTTTCAAAGTTTGAAAGAATTTGTATGCCTCATTATTGTAAGAAAATAAGTGTGTTACTTTGTGAAGTTTATTCAAATATTTGAAAATACTGAAATTTTTTTTTTCCCACCAAAATTTATTCTAACATTTTAGAATTGGCCCCCGGAGACTTCTATAAATAGCAAGACATGTATTCTGTACTTTTGGGAGTAGTTAGCTATGGTTGGTTAGTTCAGTGAAGGTGACAGGTTGAGCTGGTGTTGGTTAGTAATTTCTAATATGTGCCAAGGTCATTAACTGTAGCGCAGTTCTATTCAAGGCTTTACAGTTTTCCAAAGTTAAAAATAATAATAACCAGATCAGTGTATGTCTTCTAGAACCCAAAATATATGTCCCATAGGGAAATAAATTACTTTTTTCCTGATAAAATCCTTCTTTATAGAAAATTTTAAGATTTTCTGAAAGAATACAGAAAATCTCATGGAAGACATAATGCGCACACAGTGTGGCCTCTATCCTTCCAGCCTTCTCTTTGAGAGAGAGAATGTGTATAGTAGAAGTATTTTAATACCAGTAGGTCCTACAGCTAATGTTAGTACCATTATTAATGTCTTCTGGTTGTTCATCTGTATTTATTCTGCATTTATATGAACATTCCTTTGAAATGCCTGCAAGTCTGCCCAATGAAATACTTCCAGTAATAAAGAAAACCAATAAAGTATACCAGTAAGTCGTCAAAAAAAAAAAAGGAAGAAAAGAAACGAAACCTCTGGTAAGGCGAAACGAACACAGATTTTGAGCTGGGAGGAGCACATGCAGTGTGTGGTGAAGTGACTTGCCCCTGGTCCCACAGCTAGTGTGTGGTGGAGCTGCAGCCACCCTCTCATCCAGACCTCGTGTTATCACACTAGAGCACCTCCGTGTAAATTAGCTAGGGAGGGAAAATGCTGGGGGGGTCCATTTATTTTCTCACGTCCTTCATTAATCTGAAGGAAGGTGCCAGTGTGGCAGCAAAATGGAAGTATGCAGTGCGGGTATTTCCAGCTCAGAAGGGGTTGTGAGACCCAAGAACGCAGCACCCGAAGGACCATGAAAGTTCACTCACTCTCTGGGCAAGTTTAAGAAGTTGGTACCTGTCTTTCTGATTTGGCAGAGAGTTTAGTTCTACAATCAAAAGGGCAGTTTCTAAACTCATAATTTTCATGTTTATGAAGGAGCTAATATATCACTGAAATTTCTTTACAACCTTGCCCACTTAGAGATGTTTGAACTTAGGACCAGAGTACAGTTTGATACTGAAATGTTTTTCTTTTTACCCAATGGTAATACATCCTGTGAAAGGAATGATGAAAAAAAAATCTTCGGACCTGATGTTAGCCACTTACTTTGTCACTACCAGTTTTTTGATGTATAAACAAATCATCTACCATTTTGTCTTTTCCGTTTGAAACATGGACATGATCTGACCGCAGTCCATCTTTTTAGACATATTTTTAGACAAATATACTTTGTTTTATTAACATTACGCCATCCCAGACCCCTACCTCCAAAATAACCACACCTACAAGTGATGAGGTAAGGAAATGTGCCTTGAACATGACTTGGTAATTTTTAACTTTATAGAGTAACCTGGCTAAATTAAACTAGGTTTTGAATACCTGTTTTCCAAGCAGATTTCTCTTAAGATGTTTCATCTTTTACCCACATTAAGGTTGTTTGTATACAGACCCTCCACCTTTATAATGTTATAACCTGCTTTTTGGAACTCAGCAAACGCATGGGGACTATCAGGCCCCTATCACAGAGTGTATTGGTTTTTCAAATATTGACATGAAAGATGTCCAGGAAAACATGGAAAAGAATTAAAGTTTGAGGACAGAACGGAGCATAGATATGTTTTTAAATTTACATTGACTTTGTAACTACCTTGTATAAGTTTAGTTGTTTAAAAAGTTCTGATTTGGCATGGTTAGATTTTCCATGTTAATCCTATATCATAACAGCAGTTTTGGAAAGATGTGCCATTAAGTTTTGAAATCATAGGCTCAAGAGCCCTATGCAAATTTGAGTGATGGCCGTTACTATTTGGGTAACAGCTTAACAGCTTCAGTTATTGGCAAATGAGTGAGGACTGTATATATTCAGTACTACCAGTAATAAGCCCCCAACTCTGAATCTACGGATTTGCAGGCATTGATATTCTGAAGAGGATATTCTTTTTAAAAAAGAATTGGCTCATTCACTACTTTCAGGAAAACTTGGAGGGGAACAAGGCAGCCTAGTAAATAGTAGGGTGAGCTTTATTTAAAAAAAACAAACAAGCAAGCAAAAAACAGAACAAGACAGCTACCTCCTAGCATTGAATGCCATTTTCTGAGTTAGAAACAGTACATATATTTGCATGTGAAAACTACACAAAGGAACACATCTTCGTTGCTTTCTTTGTTGAATTGCAAATTGAACGAAATGAGCCACATGGAAATGGGGGAAGGCATTTTGTTTAAAGATGTACGAGCTTGTAGCCCAAATTCTGACTACTGCAATTGTTTAAAGCTCAGAGAAGTTCATAGTCTTTTGCCTCTTATAAATGTGCAGTTGTCAGAAGTCGCTAAAATGTGGGCATCTCTCTGGGACTGAAAACCCCAGGCACTCCCTGGGAGTTCTAATTGCCTGGTTTATTTTAGCAGGCCATCGTAACCCCACTATAAAGGCACATGTGTTGGTGATTTGGGTGCAATTAAAATAAACAGCTCATTCCGTCATTAGGAATCAGCCTTGAAGAAAAATAACACCTGTTTATTTCTTTTAAAGAGCCAGAAGGAAACCTCCCCCACGGAAGTGAGATTTGTTTAGACTCTCCAGGTGTTGGGGGTGGGAAAATATGGGCTGTGTTATTAATAATATGAAGCAAAATGAAAGGAAGTGCTAATCAAAAGAAAGTGATAAGATCCTCACGAGGGGCAGGGAGTAAAAGGATTTCCTTGAGGTTAAGGTTTCTTATCACTCTATCTTTCTCAAACCTCCATTTCCACTCAAGGGAAACTTTCCAGATAAGTTCGAAAGCAATTTGTCAGAGATTGGAGAAATGTTTAAATAGCAAGTTAAAACCTACCACTTATTAACAGTTGTGGTATTGGAGCCATTTTTGGTGAAATCACATGAACATTGTTAGTTCCTGGAGCCAAAGAACAAGAGCTAAAACATGGTTAACTAAGACTGCAGCCTCCAGGGTTCAAATCAGACCATCTTCGGTTCAAATCTCAGATCCAGCCCTTTACTAGCGGGGTAATCTCTGATAACTCAGTTCATCTCTCCCTGCCTCAGGGTTCTCAGCTGTACATGGAGTTCATGGTAATGCCCGCATTCCCACAGTATGTAATTATTGTCAGGGTTAAGCGCTTAGTATGTTCAGCAGAAGCCTGGCTGCTGTTGTTTCAGATGAGTGTGTTTCAGGAGTATTTAGACACAGCCAATTAAAATGTCTTTCTCTAACTTGTAGAAAATTTCTGAAGTGCTCGCTCAACTGTAATAGGAGCTACAGTAGCTAAAGTCGATGACCAGACTCCACTGATGGTATTATTAAAGTATTTCCCAGAAGGCAGTTACGGATGCAAAGGTTACCTACAATTTATTTGAAGTCCGTTTTTACTGCCTGTATGAACAGTAGGCAAATTTGATGAAATGTGGCTAGTAATCTTGCTCCCGTGTTGCTCACGTGTAAAGTAAGCAGTTTTTATTGTTTGTTAGAAATACACGGTAAGAGCCATTTGAAAGTCATAGACCTAAATAAAATGCCTTGATTTACTGTAAATTGCTTAATGTAGACCCTGTGGCTATTCCATTTGTTGCTAAATAATAAATATTTGTCAATTTAATAAAAAAGTTTAAAAGACAGAAGGGAAATTTCTGCTGGAAGTCTTGTTTTCTTTCAGCAGAGCAAATATTTGCCTGGTTAAAGAAACAATGTTTGACTTTCAGCTTTCCATTTTGGCAACTTAGATGGTATCATTATACTGTTTTTCACTGGTTACTTTCTTTAAAGGGAGGGAGATGTAGTATTAAACTAGTATGAACAGTAACGGCCTGCTTTTCTGCATTACTACTGTCATATAAATACTAAAGATATCTTGAACACAAACAAGAGGGGTAGCATGTCACTTTATTTTTTCAGGAACTAGCAGAAGAAAAAAACCATTACTGTTAAGTTTTATTCGAATATCTTGCAGCATCTGTAGTCACATAGAAAAGCCTAGACTGTTTTTCTCAGTTTTGTGCTCTTTAAGTGAATCAAATCATGAAGTTCTACCTTTAAGTTTCATTGTGTATGGCTTTAAAGCTCTAATAATCCATTCATAGAAGTCTCTTCCACTTTTTAAAAAAATTTTTATTGATTGTATTGTGGTGGCATTGGTTAATAAAATTATATAGATTTCAGATGTACAATTATATAATACAATATCTGTATATTGTATTATGTGTTCACCCCCCAAAGTCAAGTTTCCTTCCATCACCGTTTATCCCCCTCTACCATCTACTACCTCTCCCCACCCCCTTTTTCCCTCTGGTAATCACCATAGTGTTGTCTGTGTCTATGAGGGGTTTTTTGTGTTTGTTTTTGTTTTTGTTTGGTTTGGTTTTGCTTTTAATCCCTTCACATTTTTTACCCCCTTCACATTTTTTACCCCACACCCCAACCCCCCGCCCCTCTGACAACTGTCAGTCTGTTCTCTGTATCTATGAGTCTGTTTCTATTTTGTTTTGTTTGTTTGTTTGTCCCTTAGATTCCACATATAAGTGAAATCATACAGCATTTGTCTTTCTTTGACTGGCTTATTTCACTTAGCATAATACATCTGTTTCCTAACCATGTTAGCTAATAATCCAAGCATAGAAGACTCTTCCACTTGTTTTTAACAAAGATTTCTTTTCCTGCATCTGAAGCTGCCGAATTAGTTGATGATTTTTTTTTTCTCTTTCACTCCATCCTCTCATGAGTCTGCGTAATGTTGCATAGTGTTTTAAAAGTAAGAATTATTTTTTTCAATCTAGTTTCTTATCTCCACCCTTCTCACCCCTCACCTAGTTATTCCCCTCCCGTCTGTATTTCCAGGTTTCTCTTGAAAAATTAGGCGGCCTGGTAATACTGGATTTGAATACTCCCAATGTCCATTCACTGTTAGATCTTCCAGCGGAGGCCATTGTTAGTTTCCGTTTATTATGGGTGCTTGTGATGTCACTTATCCACTTTACTCATTTATGATTTAAGTGCTTGGCCCTGGAAGGTACTGGGGTTTATCTGATACAAGGTATTGAAAATGTTCATACTTTTTAACTTGGTAGTCAACGTCTAGGAATCTACCCTAAGGAACTAATTAGAGATGCCAGTGGAGATTTATATTCAAGGATATTCATTACAAGGTTGTTTATATAATAGCAAAAAAAAATGCAGAGAACCTAAATGAAAATATCCAAGTGTGCTAGAATACAATGGTGTTATTTAAAAAATCACACCTAAAAGAATATGACATGGGCAACGTTTATAATAAATGAAAAGGCAGGATATGAAACTATTTATACAGTATTATCCCAGACCTTTATAAATCTTTCTCAACTCCTGGAAGAAATTTCACTAAAATACCAATGGTATTAACTCCAGTTTTTAATTTTCTTTTGTATATTTTTCTGTACTTCATGAATTTCTACCATGAATCACTCTTATGATCAGGAAAATAAAGTCTCCTGAAATATTTAAGAATGCTCTTGAATGTGTTTTCTGATATTATTAAATGAGATGTAAAAAATTGTACATGAGTCATCTGGGGATATACTCTGCATACATAGAAACATTCTGTCCGTATACTTATAATGCTAGATAATAAATAAATGGGAATGTTTCATTCTTTTTGCTAGAAATCATGTACTTTGATAGCAGAATACCTGCATACCGTTTGGGGTAAAGTGATGAGGAAATGATTGAAAGACAGTATACGGCTATTGTCTTTTATAGCTGTTCAATTTGGGTAGTACTCCTTAGGAGAAAATTCTTATGACTACTGACATGAAGGCAGCAGGGTTCGGTGTCCTAAAATCATTAATGCCATGCTATGGAATCAGCATGTTTTCAGAGCTTGTGTTTAATTATGCTGTGAAAGTTCTCCTTTCTTTATAACTTCAGTCATTATCATGCACTATTTTAGGATGCCATGAAGAGATAAGCTCAGATTTTCCATTTGTGTAATAAGGATATTTAAAAGAAATGTAGATAGGTATTTTTCTGGCACCAGTTACAGAAACTTGCTGACTAATCATTTCTCTTTTGTTTAGTTTGACCAAGCGGCTGATGCTGAGTTATCCTGGATTACTGAAACAGAAAAGAAATTGATGTCTCTGGGTGACATCAGGCTTGAGCAAGACCAGACCGCTGCTCAGCTGCAGGCTCAAAAGGTGAAGGGCATTTCCAATTGTATCTAAATTATTTGCTAGTCTAGAAGATGTGCTCACATGATTTACTTTGCAAGACCCAACTAGTGTAACCTGCTATTTTCAACTACTTTGCCTAATTGTTTTCATTTTATTCATATGCTCTCTTTTAAAAAAATCTTTATTTTTGAAAATGACAGACATTCACCATGGAAATTTTGAGACACAAAGATATTATTGATGAACTTGTTCAGTCTGGACATAAAATCATGACCACGTGCAGTGAAGAGGAAAAGCAATCAATGAAGGTATAATCCTGTCTATGTGACTGGTAGTAACAGTCTTGAATAAAGGCATGTGTTGTGCTTTCAGTCCTAGAAAAGCATTTTTCCTTTATCCACAGCTGCCATGTAAAGAGCTAAACCATCACTTGCAAATAAGGCATTTTTCAAGCTTCCAGAATAACAGTGAAAGGAATATTCCTTCAGGGAATCACCCTGGGGACAGTCTTTTGTACTGTACAGAAAAGCTATTAAACTTTGAGCCCTTGACAGACTGGTACACATTTAAGCTTTCAATTAATGTTAGCTGTATTGTTGCCATTATTATCAGTATAAATTGTTAATATACATGTCAATTATTGTATACATGCTTCAGAAACCTTTTGGCCTCTCGAGCTGAAAGAAAAACCAAGATATGCTGAAATCCATTCATTATGAAGTCACTGTAAGCTGTGTAGGAAAAAAAAATGAGCTGAGTAATTAAGGAAGCATCTAGTTTATGTAGTTTTAATGATTCTTTAAATTGATGAAAAGCCAGCCGCAGTAAAAATGTTTATTAGTTCAATTCATATTCCAACATCTGAACAGCCTAAAAAAATTAATGCTTCTAATAGGAAAAATATTCCATGGTAAAAACAAAATTATACAAACATCTATTCTTACATCACATTTTAAAAAGTATGCATTGCTTTTAAGCTGTAACATAAAGTAATTTAGTGCATACTATACGAGTATACTGATACTTTCTCTTTTATTTATCCTCTTCAGTAGCAATTTACTTGTTTATAATTTAATCGTTCTTTTATTAGTTTTGTAAAGATTCTGACATGAAAAGCGTAGGTCATCACGAAATAATTTCTCTTTCATTCTTTGGTTTATTAGATTACAGTTGTGCTTTATCTTCTTCTATTAGTTTATGATGTGAATTTATTCCATAATCTAGATCACTGTGACTGCCCCATAAAATCAGTGGATAGCATATTATTCTACATTAATTCTAACACATGTAATTAATTTTGCTGACTAGCAGTTCCTCTTACAATTTCATTAGTGACAGGTAGTCCTTTTTGTTTGTCTGTTTGTTTGTTTGTTTGTTTGTTTGAGAAAATGATATAAATGTTTCTAGACTCAAGGGACTTGTTTTTCAACCTAGAAGACATTGTACAAATGGCTGGAGAATTTTGCTTATGTTTGGAGGGCTCAGTGTCTTACTCTTAAAAGTTTGAGGCCTTGCTTGCTCGCTTGTTTGTTTACTTATTTATATTTTGATAATTTGCGAGTTAATATATTTTCTGAGAAGTTATATCATTAAATTCTATGATATTTGATGATTGTGTAGAATTCCATTGTATGACTATATCATAATTTATTAGCCTGATGTCCAACTGTAGTACTTTTAAGATGTTTCACATTTTTGCTTTTTTTTACATATTTATATATATATATTTATATATACACACACACACGCATGAAGGGGTCCCCCAAAAAAACCCCAAAATTATCTTCTGGAGGGCAAGCGCCCTGTAGGACAGGCTTCCCCCACTAGGTGAGTGTTCCAGGACCCATCTGTATCAGTGCACCAACTGGTGTTATTGTGAGAGGCTGCAGGCATTCGGCGTCATTGAATTTTTTTTTAAGACTCTTGCATTACATTTGCCCATGTCATGATGGGTGATCTATGAGTGTACCTGCCCACTTCTGGCTGAGTGTCCCGTAGTTTTTGACCCAAAACAGCAGGACCCCCATGCCCCATTCTCCCTAATCGCTCCATCCTGACCCAAGCAACTTTTTTTTTTTTTGGTTTCCCTGAATGAAAAAAGTCCTCAAAGGTAAATGTTTTGCTGATGTGCAAGAGGTGAAACAAAAAATAGCAGAAGCACTAAAAAGCGTCAAAATTGATGAGTTCAAAAACCGGTTTTGAGCAGTGGAAAAAAATGCCTCAATAGGTGTATGATATCAAATGGGGAGTATTTTGAAGGTAACTGAAGTTTAAACATGTAAGAATACATACACAACTTTTAATATATAAATTCCCTTTTTGGAGGGTTCCATACACAACACACACGCACGTTTTTTAAATTGTGGTAAGAACACTTATGTTAGCATACAGTGCACTGTTAATCAGTCTTAAGAAGGAAGGAATCCTGCTATATGCAACAACATGGATGAACATGGAGGGTCTTTCTTGAATTTAAAATGAACTTTTTTTTATATATAGACAGCTAAACTATAAATAGCTTTTATTGAGTTACTCCTTTAACATACGTTACTGAGCGTCTACTCGGCATCAGAAGCATAGTGCTGAACCAAACATTCTTGAGTACATGTGCTACCTGGCCTGCCTCACCAGTTAAACACATTTCATCATCTTAATTTCTAGAAGAAACTGGACAAGGTATTGAAGAACTATGACACCATCTGCCAGATAAACTCAGAGAGATATCTACAACTAGAAAGGGCACAGTCCCTGGTTAACCAGTTCTGGGAAACATATGAAGAACTTTGGCCGTGGCTGACAGAAACACAAAGAATCATCGCTCAGCTTCCTGCCCCAGCCCTTGAGTATGAAACTCTAAGACAACAACAGGAAGAACATCGGGTAAGCTTGGTATCAAAAGAATCTTGTATTCCTCACTAAAAGAGAATCCTAATTTGTTGTTGTTGTTGCTTTTATTATATGGTTAGACACCTTTGACGGTGCTAGGATATTTTAGCAGTATCATGTTCTGGTCTATACCATTTGGTTACCTCAGAGTTGCTTACCTGTTATCCAGGTTTACAGTGAGAACACTCCTGTGGGAAGACTATATATATGGGCATATATATAATGGCATTATGAAGCTCTCATTCCAGCGGTCACTTAAATGTTAACATAACTTAAAATTTTGCAAAAGCTTGAGTGAAAGAGGGTGCAAGACTATCAGAAAAAATATCTGGAGTTCTTGCTCTTTATGTACTTGTGAACCTAGTTGTTCTGTCAGATCTGCACAAGATGTCCTCTGAGACTAATTGTGTGTGTATGTGTGTGTGTGTCTAAAGTTTAACTCAGAGTATATTACATCATTGTTTGAAGTATCTGACGTACTTATTAATCTTGTTTACTTTTTAATGTATCGATATTGAAGAATATCTCTAACTGAAGTATTTATTTAGAAGAGATCTTTAGAGAACACTTTATTTAATATAAAATGGAAGTTTTGTGGAGTTCTATCTAAACCATTAGCAGGAGAAAGACTTACAAACTATGCAGAACTCAACTGAATTGTAGTATAAAGGTTTATTCGTGGCAGAATCCTGATACCTACCCGTTGGATGATTTTTCATATAAAATTGTTCATGGATTTCTTCTACTCTGTGGTGAGATTTGATTAGCTTTGTTACTAATATAACATCAATTATTATTATTTAACTTAAAATTCCAAAGTTGAGTTAATATTTTTGCATAATTTTTCAGCCTTCAAAACAAATTTGTGATTTTCTGTATGAAGAGAACTACAGTACTTTGTTACCAAGCTTTCAAATTGTTCAAACTAAATTGTTCAGAATATTTGCCACCTTCTAGAACGGCTCTCCTTCTATAGCTTCATGATATCTTCTTCAGGTGTTTTTGGAAATACCTTCTAATTCATTCTGGCCAGGAATAAAAAATGGTTCCAAGAGCCATGTTACCAAATTGAAGTTACATTAGGTTTCTCCAGCATGACTGGACTCTTATGATAGTGTGATGCCAAGAATCACTGTGTTGCTGCTATTGGCGCAAAAGACATCTTCTCTTGGGCCCTTTCTCTATGCACACCCATACACCCAAATAGGCACCTAGGTGGTGTTCTCTTGTCTGTCATGAAACAGACTTAGAAAGGCTGTCTCACTAGCAAAGGTATCTCATAGTAGTGCTACACAGATGAGATCTACTTAGACTCTAGGCAACTCAGGAACCCTGAGATTTCCTGCCCTGGCTGGATAGCGCAGTTGGTAAGAGTGTCATCCCAGTATTCAAAGGTTGCAGGTCGATCCCTCAGGGGCACATACAAGAATCAGTCAATGAATGCATAAATAAGTGGAACAAAAAATCAGTGCTTCCCTTGCCCTCTCTCACTCCTTTCCTCTCTTTAAAAAATTAGTAAATTTTTAAAAATTAAAAAATAGAATTTCTAAATCTCTCATTTTACTGGTGATCTTGTTTTACAAACATGCCTTATAGAATATTGAAACTGAAGTGTGTGTAACACATTTCTTTTCCATGAAATTCCTTTGGTATGTTGGCCAGTATTACCATCACCCGCTCCAGTCCGTAAAGTAGCATGAAGATGTGCCTAATAAGATAAAATAGAAACAAGAAAATCACAGGCTGGGCCATAAAGGAGCTACACTGCAGACACGGTCCTCCCACGTTTTTATGTGCAGCATGTTAGATTAGAGCCCCTCCCTTTTTAAAAAATTGAATTTGTAGTTACTTAGCTCTTTTCCAAAAGAATTTTGAGACCACCTTCAGAAAAACGTCAACTCTAGTGTATTACATTGGAGATTGTTAATGATCTAATAAAGCAATTTTCTCAACAATTTTCAAAATAATTTCTCAACTGATTTTAGTGAGCACTTTCAATAAGAATGGTATGTAGCCACCCTGGTGATTCTTCTTGATGAATGATAGAAAATAAAGTATTTACAGGACAAGATTGGTAGCTTTTCTTTAGACTGCCCTCCCCGAATGTAATTTTTCTCAGAGAAGCTTTTATTTGAGCTAGATAGCAGATAGTTTGGAGAACACAGTCTGGCGAGGACAGGGAACTGCTGCCTGGAGAACCAAACGAATGACCTGGGATACATGGGGCACTCCTCCTCGCGGTGCCTGGAGGCCACCCTCACAGAAGCCTGCAGGTGGTGACCGCGCTTCCCCCCCAGAGTGGTTTCTGACCTGGCCCATGAAATACTGCCCAGTGGAGGCCCTGGATTCCACGGAGTGTAGATATTGAGGATTTATTCATCTCCCTAGGAAGAATGGGACTTCACTTGGATTTTACACTCACTCATTAACATAAATATCATTGTGTCTATTGATTAGATATTGTTCAGTGTATTCATATGTCCCGTGTTTTTCTTTAAATACACCTTGCAAATAATGCTCTGTATATAGCTATATATTTTATAGATTGTTTATCCTTGCAGTCTTTAACATTTTAAAATAAGTACAAATCATTCATTCATATGTATATATTATATGTAGACTCAATTAAAAATACATATATGTATAATGCAATATATATATGTACATACTTTTATATTGGTTTACATATAATTACAATGCCTTGTGGGCTTATATCACCTAATGTTCCTTTGTGCATAGTTTTTTATTTTTTCTCTCAGGATTGTGGTTATCTTCTACTGAAGTTATTTCTCCTTCCTTCCTTCCTTCGTTGCTTCCTTCCTCCCTTCCTCCCTCCTTTCCTTTTTTTCTTCTTATTTTCTTTTGAATAATTTTTGTATATATCATGATTGTGTGTAAAGGGACACCAAGAATTATGGCTTGCTCCCTGGTGGTTTGGGACATACAGTAAGTTCAGAATCCTGTTTTAATGTTATATGACTCTTGGTGAATACTCTCGTCAAAATGTATAATGGTATGAAATGCATAATGAACTGGGGTGTGGTATTTCACTCAACCAACATTTCTTATGTCCTCTAAAGGGACTTTGACATGACCAAACTGTTGTTTAATCTTTGTGTCAGGGCCATCTTTTTCTGGCAGAGTTGTGTGAGCCATCATGTATTAAATGCCCTATGAGGGCAGGCGGGTTCTTCGGAGTTTTGCCAACTGGGTGCCTTGGGGTTGTAGGCAGCTATAATGTGGAGTGGTGACCCTGAGATCCTGAGAATCTGTTTGGTTTGTTATAGCAACTGCGAGAGTTGATAGCCGAACACAAGCCTCATATAGATAAGATGAACAAAACGGGGCCGCAATTATTGGAACTGAGCCCAGAAGAAGGCTTTTCTATCCAAGAGAAGTATGTGGCAGCTGACACCCTTTACAGCCAAATTAAAGAAGATGTCAAAAAGCGAGCTGTGGCACTGGATGAAGCTGTGTCTCAGTCTACTCAGGTAATCGTTTGCACCAGAAGCAGGGTTCTCCCTAACAGCAGAGCATCTAAGGACATTTTCCTGGACCTCCTGATTAAATTTCAGCTAAAATTATTTCACTGCATTATCTTTAGAGCATTGCTGTCTTTGTCTCTCCGAAGCGATAGTTCCTGTAGTCCAGTCCTAATATTTCTCTACCTGCTTATAGATAAAATAAAAATTAATTTTCAGTGACTTAGAGAAGCATATGGTTGTCCACATTGTCCAAATATCTAACTAAGAGTCCATCCAGAATAGAATGGAGTATTTACCATTGGGAGAAATAAAAGAAAGTTTTATCATTATGAATAAAACACTCCCAAGAAGGCAATAAAAAAGAATGAATGACAGGCTAAGAAGGAAAAAAGATAAAGTTGGAAAATGATTTTTTGTTAATTTTTGAGGAAACCTTTTTTTTAAGAAACTTCCATTTGAAATTACCTGGAGGATTTCCATTTTCAAGATTTGGTTTTTATTATTAGATATACTGACATGAGAGAGGTCCATTTTCTATAATCCCAAGTGAGTGATGATTCCTTTAATTTGAGGATAATGTAGAATCTATGAATTAACAAGTTTTTATAACTTTGCTTCATTATCAATGCTACCTTTGCAAACAAAAGTGTAAAATTTTTTCATTAATCTGATTGTGTGTTTGATCATGAATTAAATACAAACTTTCATTACAACATCAGGGAAGTTTAACATTTTTCCAGTTCCGGAAACTTTTAAGAATTTCCTTTAATCAAAAATGCTCATGCATTTCACATTTATTAGTATAACTTTTTTTAGGATACTAAAACAATCAGTAAAAATGAATAAAACAATTAGGTTTTATAGACAAACACCCAGATCATTGTGCTTATTTTACAAAATTAATTAGAATTAAGATAACAAGGTGAAAACAGCAGATGAGATGCTACCATCAGATGGCACTTATACATTGAAATATACTATTTCTTAATTAATTCACTCAATTATTTGCAAGAAGCATTCATACATAAGCAGTGTGGAGCAGAGAGGACCATGTAAACCGTGGTTTTAGGGAGTCTTGATACTCCAGTCATATATAGCTCATTGGATGGGTATGTCAACAAAAGGGCTAAGATTTGGTTCTCAGCCGTGGCATTAAACAGATGTTTTTTCTTTTCATTTAAATTTTTGCATTCGCTATCACAGGTCTTTTCTCACTAAGCCATCCCTTTATTTTACCGATAGTTCCACGACAAGATAGACCAGATTCTTGAGAGCCTGGATCGGGTTGCGGAACGCCTGAGGCAACCACCCTCTATCTCTGCCGAGGTGGAGAAGATCAAGGAGCAGATCAGTGAAAACAAGAACGTGTCAGTAGACATGGAGAAGCTACAGCCATTGTACGAAACTCTTAAACAGAGGGGAGAGGAAATGATTGCACGGTCTGGGGGCACTGATAAAGACATTTCTGCCAAAGGTAATAGTTTCAGGATAAGGAAACAATTGGACTTTACTTTTAAAACAATTCTAAACGTTCGTGCTGTTTATTGACACTCCAGTTGCATATCAGGGTGCCAGATTTTAGAAAAGGTATTACAGATATGACGTGTTTGGGATTGAAGGGCTGCGTACATTAATCCCTTGTTAATGTCTTCCTGTGTTTGTGAAATAATGGGTTAAATACAAAGTGTGCCATTATACAAAAACCGTGCATTTTCCGGACCTCTTAAACCAGCTGGTTAAAGCATAACCCCAGTAAGACCAAGCCTAAGGATTTTTTCCTCTTTACTAACTCTACTAGCTTACATAATGGGTCCCCGAGTCACAGAAATGGCAACCATGACCACAACCAGGAGGTCAAAAGAAACACATGTGCCTAGGTTAGTGGAAATTCACGTTAAGAGTACTCTAGAGACAAGCCCAGAATACATAGCCTACATTGTTATATTCCTGGGACTGAACAGACATACATCTTCACTCTTGGTTTGGAGAGCATAAAGAGTGTACTTGGGTTTGGGTGGTTGTTTCACTTTCCTTGGAATTAAGGCCAGCCTTGGTGAACTCAAAACTCGATGGACTTAGGCCTACTGTGAACTCGCTTGCCTTGGAGCCCCCACTTTCATCAGGAAGAGCCTTGGTTCAAGAGAAGCTAGACATCCTCAGATCTTACATATGTCTGGAATAGGCTGTCGGGCCCAGTGATACCCTCTAGACTGGGATCAACCACAATTTCGTCCAGTTTCAGACACTGTATTGAATCACCATTTCTGTGTGAACCAAAATGTTCTGCTCTGTTGCTTAAATGGGGAATGTGCTGCCTCTTTGACACTGTTTTTACCCACAGCTGTTCAGGATAAGCTTGACCAAATGGTTTTCGTTTGGGAGAACATACACACGCTGGTGGAGGAAAGGGAAGCCAAACTCCTGGACGTGATGGAACTAGCGGAGAAGTTCTGGTGTGATCACATGTCATTGGTAGTTACCACTAAAGATACTCAAGATTTCATCCGGGACCTGGAGGATCCTGGAATTGATCCCTCGGTGGTAAAACAACAGCAGGAAGCAGCAGAGGTGAGCAGATTATCCCATTTAAAGTGAAGAAATAAGTCGTAGTACAATGTGGATTCCTTCCACAGAGAGTAATAGAATTACTCTCTGAAAATTTACATTTGGCTCTGAAAGTGGAATGCATAGTGATACAGCAGGACTACATGTTTTAAGATTACTCTCCATCCATACTGTTTTTGCCTAATGTCAGGGCCTCAGTATCTTTCTTGGTTTCTAAAGTCTCTTTCCTTGCCAAGCCTCTAACCTTGCTACCAGTAGCCTCCCTAAATCTGCTCTTACTGTGTTGCTGCCTGAAACCTCTCAAAGGCATTCACTGCCCACTGCACGAAGTCCAGACTAGCCTGTGCCCATGTTTCCAAAGCAGTTTTTTTTTTTTTCCTGCTACCCCTTTACCAAGCTCCCTCTCTTCTGGCTCACAACATGGCTTTCCCCAAAAAGCGCTCTGCTCTTTCTGGCATCTGTATCTTTGCACATTTTATTTGCTCACCTTTGAACATCATCCTTGCCCCACTCCACTGGCAAATCCCACTCAAACTCCAAGGTTCCGTTGGATAGTTACCCCCTGTGTAAAATCTTCTCTTGTATACTTAGCGGAGTTAGTCTGAGTTCCCATTGTATTTCCTCCCGCAGAGAACTTTGCACGTAGTATGACTTATCATTGATTATAACTTTATCTTTCTTAATGGACTCAAAGCCCCGTGAGCAGAATCGTCATATTTCTATTCTTTGTATTCTCAATAGCTGGTTTAGGGCTTGTTTCATGCTTGGTAAGGGCTTCTTGAATTAATAAATATATTTAACCAAAAAGATAAAAGCAAAGGTAGAATACCGCATTTATGTCACAGTTTTTGTTTGTTTGTTTGTTTGTAGTTTACACGCACTAGGATAAAAAATATAAATCCAGAGCTAGGTTATCCTGAATCTGTTAAACAAACACAATATTTTGTGCGAGGGCTTTGAACTCACGTTTTACTTACGGCTATTTTATATATGTATTGTCTAACAAGTCAGTTTGGAAAACAATATCTTTCTATGCTTTTTAGTATTGTTGTGTTTGTATTTTCTTTTTAAACTTGTTCTAGTGTTTGTTACACAGAATATTTCCTAAATATTGCCTTTTTAATAAACACTTGACATTTGTTATCCAAACAAAGCATTCTTTTTTTTTCCCTAAAATATTCTTCTGTTACCTTTTCTTGTTGAAAAGATCTATTTCAGAAACTTAGAAAACAGAAAGGAAAAAAGAATTTGATCATAATCCCACCTCCTAGAAGTAACTACCGTTAATATTTGTGTGCATCTTTTTAGGGGTAGTGTAGTTTTGCCTAAAACTCTAAGACTGCCATTTCCTCTTCTAGGCCATAAGGGAAGAAGTAGATGGACTACAGGAAGAGCTGGACATAGTTATTAACCTGGGTTCTGAACTCATCGCCGCTTGCGGGGAGCCCGATAAGCCCATTGTCAAGAAGAGTATAGATGAGGTACAACTGGCATATTTTCTGATCTTACCAGAATGCTACATTTAAAGATGTTGTTAAATAAAACATGTCTGACAGAAGTAGTTGAAAACTTAGGACAATAAAAGAGTTCTGATGTTTATGTTGCAGTTAAATTCAGCATGGGACTCTCTAAATAAAGCTTGGAAAGACCGGGTGGAGAGACTTGAGGAGGCGATGCAGGCTGCCGTTCAGTACCAAGATGGGCTGCAGGTAAGGGGACCGCAGTGCGTCTGCGGGGACAGGGCGTCCCGCTGACTGACGGCCGCAGATTTACACACTGGCGTCACCTCAGGGCCACAAAGGTGGATGCAGTTTCCTCGCCTCCTTCAATTCATGTTCGCCCTTAGAGGGTATTTCTGACGCTTGAAATATATGTAGATTTATATACATATTTAAATACATTTTTATACACACATTCAGTGAAATATCCTTTGAACAGAAGTACTTTAATTTTTTTCAGTTAAGAGAGAGATTCCCACACAGTGTTTTTCCTAAATGGCTCGGCGCCAGACACCGATGGAACTACATCTGAGCTCGGTTCTAAAGTGGAGTGGAGTACGATGAAAGGAGTAAACGCTATCTAAAAATATCACCAGGTTTAACTAAAGTCAGAAGTAAAGAAATTTGATTTGAGGCCCGTGTTCCCCATGAACTCAAATAGATTTCTAGTTTATTAGGTCATAATCTGTTTTCTTTTTTTTCATGTACATTAATTCCTTGTAATAGTTGTTTTCCATGTCCCTTCAGGGTCTTTCTTCAGTTCATTAGCCATTTTTAAGGTTTGTGTATTTTTTTAAAATATTAAAAATCATCTTGTCATTTGAGGCCAACTCCGGGCTATTTCTTGCCCTACCTTCCTTAACTTTATTCCTTTTTCTAATGTTAAGGCTGGCAAGAGTTTAATCTTTTATCCCTTCTTACCATATGGAAAAAGCCTAAGTATTTCCATAACACCAAGTGAATATTATTTTTAAAGCTCAGATGAGAACATTTTTTCCTTTTTATTATGCCACTCCATTTCTATATTTGTAAAAATAAATATCATAAGCCAGGCTTTATGCCAGCCGAAAAGCATTTTGAACTTTGGAAATAGATGAAAAAATTCACTACAAATAAGACCTTAATTAAATATAACTCCCCCTCTGTACCCTTCCTTTTTTAACCAAGGTGATAAATTTTTGGTTAGATATCAGCGACCAGTAACCAATCAAACTCCAGTTCTTGGTCTGTGAGACCAGGTCATGATTTTCAAGTACTCTGCTAAGTCCTTGAGTTGTGCCCTCCTTCCTGGCTAGAGATGTCACTGTCACCACTTGCAGCCATTTGACCTCAGGAGCCATTAACCACAACAGGCCACAGGCTAGACACCGTGACTTATCCGGTCTCATTACCACTGCTGCGAAAACAAGGCCCATCCTAGGTTAGCAGCTTCGCCCATGGGAGCGAAGGGCAACTTAACCTATCAGTAGCGGTGGCTAGCGGTAACCGGACACTGAAAGCTCTAGAAGTTCCAGAGGTTTCAAGGTTGGTTGTAAAGTAAAATAAATTTTATTTCCCAGGTTGCTGCTTAAATTCTTAGGATTAATTCATTATAACTTTAAAATATCAGATATTTTCCATGAATTTTCCCCCTACTGTATGGTTTGGGAACTTCATTAAAGTGCCGAATAATTATGTGTATTTGGAACCTGAAAAAAATGTGAGTTGAGCCTTTTTTGGATATTTATATTACCTAAAAATAACAAGAAAAGTAGGAGATTTTGAAGTCTGCATTGCAATTCAGAATAATAGTCTTGATATTAATCATTATATGTGCAGGATTTTAATACTAATCTAAATGATGCGGAAGGGTTTAGTTGAGCCAAATGTTTTCCTCGGTACCAAACAATAAACTTTTTGATTGTTTGAATATGCTGATGGGTTTGAACCTTTTCCTTTCAAATACACAGGGTCCGGCAGAAGTAGTGCCTCCTTGAGTGTGGTTGGTAGGGTAATAATATGGGTGTAGTAATTTATGGTTTTAATTTGAACATTTCACCTAAAATGTCATATGGTGTACCTGAGTGTGATATTGTTATGTTACAGAATTACATGCTTATGATTTTGTAATAAAAACTTTTGTAATAAAAAAACGGCATTATTTGTGCTGGACTTTGTATTTACACCATCTGCTTTTAGAGGAACATGAGAGAACATAGAGAATTTTATTTCCTGTGACTGAATTTGTAAAACTTTTTTTCAAATGAGCATTTTCTTTAAGATCTTAATATTCTACGATTCTATTCAAAATAGAATTTCTTTTGGAAACTTAGATACAGAATTGGAGGTTACATCTATTTCATATTGTGGCCAGCTGTTTGAGTATATTGCACCTTTTACTGATTTAGATGAACTGTTTTTACGATTTGTAAAATAGACTCATTGCATGATATCTTCGCAGGTTTATGATGGTACTTTTTACATCGAGATACTGAAGCAATTTCAAATGTACTGTTATAACAACACACGGACTGTTGTGTTTTTCAGGCAATATTCGACTGGGTAGATATTGCAGGTGGTAAATTAGCTTCAATGTCTCCAATCGGAACAGATCTTGAAACTGTAAAGCAGCAGATTGAAGAGTTAAAGGTATGGGTAGGGGCTAACTAATTTATCAAAGACTTTGCATTTTTAAGCTTTGATTCACAGGATTCTTTACACAAATTTATTTATTTTACATAATTGAAGTATTACATTTTGATTATGAAACTGGTTTAATATAGTAGTACCTGCACCTAATAAGGAATGTCTAAGTGCTCCTTAAATAAAGAATATAAAATATTAGTATCCGCAGAGACAACCACACTTGAGTTATAGTTTATAATCTTTCAGACATCCTCTTATAGGGGGCAGGATGAGGTATAGGGAACGTATGTGTATTTTATACACATATAGATAACACTGTAAGGATTTTAAAATTTTATTATTCAGTACTTTATTATTGTCAGTATACATGTAGCAACATTTTTATTTTCTTCATTGTGTTCATAATAATTAATTTAGTTTTACAGGCTAAAGAACCACACATAGGATAATTATGTTTCTCAAAATGTTTTTTTTATGAATGTTTCTTCTTTTCCATATGCTTTCCTCTTTAATTTTTTCTCTTGGGGCTCTTGCTCTCCAGCTGTGAAAATGGCTGGCTTTCTCTTTGCATCCTCTGTGCTGATCATTTATCAAAGTGGGATCAACTATTTCCTTCCTAATTTTGTGTCCATCCACTTTCAATGAATCTCTACTAGATGTTTATAGAAAATTATTACCTGGCTTTAAAAATTGTAGCATTTTCATCTCCAAGGATGATAACAGAATATTGCATTTAGAAAAAAAGTGCTTTTTTTTTTTAAGTATTTACTGTTACCATCATTAGACTGGGATTTGTTTATCTGGTCATGCAGTAACACATATACTTTCTATACATTTACAGCTGTGGATGACTGTATTTTGGATATTTACATATATCTCAATGGTTTTCGTATGGCAGGCGGGTTAGGAAGGCTCTCTCTGAAATCAGGTTCTCTGAGATTACATTCCAGTTCATCCACTTACTAGCTAAGCGAGCTCAGGAAAGTTACCTAACTGGTCTCCCTTCTGTGTCCTTAGCTTAAATTGAGGATAAACTTATTTTCTTTATTACTTTACTGAGAGTAAGTTGAACATAGCAACTGTTCACTAAACCATTGTTATTATTTTTTAATTATTATTTTTATATGTTTGAAAAATTAAGGGGCTGCTTAGTCATGAATTACTATTTAATTATTTACTACTACACATTAAATATTTTATGAAAGGACAGTTTCCTATTACAAGCAACCGTTTGTTAACCTGTGTTGGTTGGCAAAGCCAAGGCTGCTAAATACGTGTCAATAAGCACTGGGGGAGAGAATACTGTTATCCGGAGTCAGCCGTGGGTGAGTCACAGGGAAAACTAAATATTAATAAAGACAGCACAGCTATAGAAAACACAGTGTTCAGTGGATATAAGATATATGTTTAAATTTGAGCAAGAATATTAATTTGAGTTTCTTAGAGGTATTTTTGGGGGTTTTATATATGTCAGTTATTTTATTTTCTATAATTTCAAAATTCATTTATTGACTATTATAATTAGACATTGGAATAAGTTAAGCCTTGAAATTTGCTAATTTTTTATTGTAAAGTACAAAAAGTGAAATAACAAAATTATAAATAAAAACATCTTTCCATCAGAACACTGAATAAAGAAAAAAATTTCCCCTTTTTTTATCTATAACTCTTTTATTGGTAAACTGTGTGTTACATTTTAATTCCTGTTCACCCCTACTCACCCCACAGTAAGAAGTGTGAATTAGAATAAAGGAAGGTCTAACCCAAAGAATTATTTTTGTTTAATATTGTTTTATAACAGATTTTCCTTGTATATTTCTTTTAAAAAATAGCAATTTAAGTCAGAGGCCTATCAACAACAGATAGAAATGGAAAGACTGAACCATCAAGCAGAGCTTTTGCTGAAGAAAGTAACAGAAGAAAGTGACAAACACACTGTTCAAGACCCATTAATGGAACTGAAATTGATATGGGATAGCCTGGATGAGAGAATTATCAACAGACAAGTAAATAACAAGACTTTCGTTAAGAATTTATAAAGCTTCAATTTTATGTATTAATGTAAAAAATTATTAAAATCTCAAATTAGGTGATTATGTACATAAACTTTTGAAGCCCCCAAATTCTCTTATTTCATTAGAACTCTTTCTGCTTCTCACATGCCATGTGTTAACCACAAAGCATTCCACACTCAGAATGTAGAAGTATTTGATACCTGGGCTTCACTGGATATGCTTACAGACTTATGCTGCATGAAATAATTGACTTGTTGCCCTTGTTTTATAAATGCATGTTATTTAAAATACCAGATTCATACATGAATTTTTTTCCTCTCTACTTTTTCTGTAGCATAAGCTGGAGGGTGCTCTGTTAGCCTTGGGGCAGTTCCAACATGCTCTGGATGAGCTATTGGCATGGTTGACACACACCGAGGGCTTGCTAAGTGAACAGAAACCTGTCGGAGGAGACCCTAAGGCCATTGAAATTGAACTTGCCAAGCATCATGTACGTAGCTGTTGTTGCATATTACATTTCTTCTCTATGTATTTCTGGTTTCATCAATTTTTTTAATGTTTCTTCTTTCTGCATTTTTCTTTTTTGTATTTTTTTTTAAATTTTTTTATTGTTGTTCAATTACAGTTGTCCCCATTTTTCCGCCATTACTCTCCCCTGCCCTGTGCACACCCCACCTTGTGCATCATCCTCTCCCCTGTTGTCTTTGTCCATGGATCCTTTATACAAGTTCCTTGACTTGACCCTCCCCCTTTTTTCCCATTATCTCCTTCTCCCTTCTCCTCTGGTCACCGTCAATTTGTTCTTTATTTCCACATCTCTGGTTCCGTTTTGCCCGCTTGTTTGTTTTGTTCATTAGGTTCTACTTATAGGTGAGATCACATGGTATTTGTCCTTCGCTGCTTGGCTTATTTCACTTAGCATAATGCTGTCCAGTTCCATCCATGCTTTATTCATATTTCAAGTTTGTAATTATAACACAAGTTTGTATTTGACTTTTGTGACTAAAGGTTAAACTACTTAAAACACTTCTTAAAAGATTATAAAAATATTTTTCTCATTGTTCGAGGCCGATATTATCAGAAACAGCAAGGATGGGAAATTTCTGGCTAAATTTTGTGAGACCTGCCTGGCAAGCGCTGCATGCAAGGCTAAATCCCAGATTGTAGCTGTCGTCAGGTTAATGTAGCGTGGTTTGAAGACTGTCCTTGAGAACAGCCTAATAAGTTCTAGATTCAAGTATTGTCCCACTGCTGGTTGTTTGTGTATTTCCTCCGTTCACCCTTGTCTCCATGGGTCTCTCACTGCTTGTTTGGCACGTCTCACATATTTCTCCCTGTACATCTTTCATTACACTGAGGCTTGTTCTTCTCTCTCTGTTTCTTTTCACTGGCTTTTTGTTCTTAGTCCTTTTCGTTATGAATTCGTTTTTTTAAAACATGTTATGTTTAAAAGAGTTTTTGTATGTCCTGCCCTTGATTTAGAGCTTATAAATTGAAACTTTTTCTCTTGAGGCCTATGCAACACAATTTTATATCGTTGTCTTGTTTGTGACGCTTGATGATTCTTAACGGAAAATTCCCTGTCTCTTAAGTTACTAGGCTTGATGAAGAAAAGGTTATGTGCTCAGTAGAGTTTATCCTGGCATTCAGTAGTCTTCCATAGAACCTTACCATTCACATTAACAGTGGTATCTATTTAAGGTTAGATCCTAAATCTTAACCTTCAATAAGCTTTATTGGTTATCAGATAGAAAAAGTTTGATTATTTTACATATTTAATAGCATTTAGAAGTAAAAGGTGTTTTTTAGCACTTTGAGATTACGATAGTTTTTGACTATTCTTGCTTTAGCTCTCCTTTTTCCATACTCTTTCCCACAGAGTATTAATTTTTTTCTAATTTAAATTTTTTGCCCTTTTTTACCTCATTGTGTGTCTATATTTATAGTCATTGCCCAACCATATTTGACTAAGCAATTAGAACTTATGCATCATTAATACTTCCCATTATTTAATGTCTATATTATACCTTCGCTAAGAGCAGTAATGACTAGCCAGACTGACTCTGCATATAAACAAAACATGTTTATTCTCATAGTGTGGGTTTATAGCATTTACATTTCATAAACTTAGCAATTGTCCTAAAAAGTCACATACATCAGTGACCGGAACTTTGTGGAATACAGTACAGGTGGAAAAACGAGGCACCCTGATCCAGTTATTTTGGTGAGTGGTGAGTTGGGGACCTTTCATTTCTGTTTTATTTATCTTTGAACAGTTAAAAATGGACCCTTCTTTCATTTCTCAAAGCTCAAAAGTAAAAGGATTTAGGATTGCCAGCACAGTTGATGGAGGGAGGAAGGGCGGGAGGGAGGAAGGGCGGGAGGGAGGGAGGGAGGGAGGAAGGAAGGAAGGAAGGAAGGAAAGAAGGGAGGGAGGAGGTGGGGAGGAAGGAAATGTTTCTCTCTCGTGCCTTCTTCTTCAGCTCCTAGGCTGTGGCTCATTTAGGACTTGGACCATTTAGAAGAATGAATTTCATAGGATTATTCTTTTTTATATTTTGACCATGAGAATATTTAAATCTTGCCTTTCAAAGGTGATTCCTAGTGTTAACACATCAAAAGAACATTCTTATTATAAAGAAGATTCCTTACTCAGTTGATTTTATAGTCTGAAATCACTTCCTCACCAGGTGCCTCAGAAATGAGTACAGACAGAGAAACAGTGATTGTAGGTGGGTAGTACCTTTTGGCGAAAATCCTCCCTGGCCTGCATTTCCCTCCAGATGCAAGATGTCTTACCTAGGACAGGAAAGGATGCTTTTTTTCTCTTTCCCATTGACAACCCTCAGTCAATGTAGAGAAGGACTATCATCAACTCTTACATAATTAGAGGAAGGGTTCACCTGATTTCCAAAAACAAAACCACAGTCTTCTTCAAAGGAAACTATTACTAAGCTGCATTTGTTCTTTACAGTGTAATTCTTGTCATCCTTTTCAGTAGAAAAATTGATCTTTTTAGCCTTGCAGTTGCTTTCTGTATTTAATCACTCTTGCCCTATGTTAATACATTTAAGGGCCATTAACCTATTCTGGCATTTCTACTGTATAGCAGAATAGGGCGGCATTATTTACTGGGATCGGTAGTAAGAATTTCATGTATGTATTTTCTACTAAAAGAACAGCTTGACTTTGACATGCTGGGCTTGAGTATCCCTGATAATACAGTGAAATAAATCTCTTTCCCTTTAGTGTTAGAGCCTCTCAAGATTCCTGTCAACTTAGTTCTAGCACCATTCCAATGAGAGAAGTTAAAAGAATGTTCTGTGAAAACTTTTCCCTTTTAGAGTGCTAATTGTAAAACATGGTGCTGTTTATCTTTGAAAAGTAATAATTTCATATTTGAAAATGCATATATAGAAGCAAATATCTTTTAAATTATTTACTTAAAACATTAAAGTTAAGTTCAATTAAAATGAGCTTGAATCAAATGAATACTTTTAGAGCCTTTTAATCATAATGTCTAGTTACTTAATGTCATGAATTGCAAAGCTATTCTAATGGGAAGAATTAGCAGTGGTATCACATAAATCATTTCAGGGGATTTGATAGACAGGAAACCTGCAAAGGTAAGGGAAAAGAAGTCTATCATTTTAAAACTTCATTAGTATTAAAATTCTATGTATATGATGCCTTTGTTTCCAAATTTTTCAAAACCAGGAAATCAAACAATTGCATTAGAAGTGATGTTAACATGTTATAAACTAGCAACCATAGTGTTACCTTAATGTTTTCAGGTGCTCCAAAATGATGTATTAGCTCATCAGTCCACAGTGGAAGCTGTTAATAAAGCAGGAAATGATCTAATTGAATCAAGTGCAGGAGAAGAAGCAAGCAGCCTTCAGAACAAACTAGAGGTTTTAAATCAACGCTGGCAAAATGTTTTGGAAAAAACAGAACAAAGGAAGCAGCAGCTGGATGGTGCCTTGCGCCAGGTGAATTAGAGAATACGTTCTGAAATTTTCTATAGCCTTCCAGACCAAATTAGCATGGAATTCTTTCATTGGCTTACAGGCCCCTGCTTAATTTTTCTACCTCAAGGAGGAAGAGTAAAAAAAAAAAGTGGGATAAAGAATAGAGCTAATGAGAATGCAGCTCTCTAGTTCTTAGTGTAATAGTCTTATCTACCAGCACTCACTCTCCTGAAGAAATGCAAGGCCAACCTACGGGCACCTGGCTGTTCTTTAGAACTCATAAAGAGGCTTAGCATTCTGGATTGTTTAAACCTTGTTTTCTGCATGAAAGTGACAATGTTTATGGCCCAAACTTAAAACTCTCTGTCACTCTAGGCTAAAGGGTTTCATGGCGAAATTGAGGATTTGCAGCAGTGGCTGACCGACACAGAGCGCCATCTGTTAGCATCTAAACCCCTGGGAGGTTTGCCAGAAACAGCCAGAGAGCAGCTTAATGCCCACATGGTAAGTATATTATTTCCTACAGCTCTAGCCTCAGATTAAGAAACTGACCACTTTGTATGGGCCCTGCTGATAAATAAATAGTGGCAGAAGGTTTAAAGGATATAGAGTTTCACGGCAGAAATCTCTCTGTATAAGCTCTAGAAATGCCATTTATCGATTAAAATTTTCAAGTCAGAAACTGTTCTTTATTTCAAAGGTTAGTGTGTCAGTATATGAAAAGAACTTTTAGAAGTCTAGACATCTTTTGAAAGTATATCTTCTCCCATAAAATGATAAACTAGTATGGATAGCAATAAACAGAGTGTAAATTAAAAACTGTTGCTCATTGAATGCTAAGAAAAACCCCTAAAGTAGTTGGAATCGACAAAAATTATTGCTGTAATTTATTTCCACCTTGTTTCATAGGAGGCTGTAAACTGTTTTTGTTCCGTTAGAACAAAGTTATTTCTTTGTTTCAACGGTGATAGGGCAGTATCTTCAGCTTCACACCTATACCAGGCGTGGACAAAAGGAGGCTTCTGTTTGATTGTCCAGCCTGGAACCTTCTGCCTGTGGGCTCTTCCCACCCAGATTCAGTGGCACTGTCAACTCCAAGGAGGAAAAAATAATTAAACTTGAGGCTCTGGCTTTCTTTCACAGATATATGGACTGACAAATTAAATTTAAGCTGCCTTTGATTTATTGACATTTCGTATTTATTTCCTATTATAATTCAGCTCTAAATGTTCTAAGAGAAAATAGTCTGTTTTAAATTTTGAAAACTAATCCCCTAATTTTTACACTTGTGGATTTGCATCAGGAATTCATTTGAATATTCAAATGCTGATAATTAATGTCTTATGAAATAAAAGTAGAAGTATTTAGGGATTTGACAAAAGAAATGGGCCATTGCACATTAAAGTCTATCCTTTAGCACATGTCTAATGTTGTAAGAGCCTCTTAAAACTGTACTTATTTGGAAACAATTTTGAATTTGGTGATTTGGAGAGGAAGTAACCATTTGTAGGTATCGCGAAGAAACACAACAGAATTAGTATCTTATTCACTTCATAATTGCCACGAGCAGCTAAAATAAATCTTATTAATCCCATATGGAATTATCTAGAAAACTTTAATGAATATTCATTATTTGAGAAAATTATTGTGGTTGTGGTTTTATTGTTTTTACTGTTGTTCTAGGTTGGGTTTGTGTGTGTGTGTGTGCGCCACAAGTGACCATTTGTTCAATGAAAAAGTGATTAACTAAATAACAACTTTAGAGTGTTTATTTTTTCCATAAAACCTGACTGACTTCCAGATATTTCTTTACTTTTCTGGAAGTACCTATGTAGCTATTACAGCGTTCATTAAGTATAAGTTTAATGCGTTCTTGAACAAACATGCCTGAGATTAATTTCTAATAACAGATATTTTTAAAATGTTAATTTAGAAGAATAGAAGTAAAAAAATGGAAAGCAAAGAGTTTATCTTTAATATTTGACTTTTAGAAAAATATTAAGTATTATGTGGTTTGGGTGGGATGTTTCAAATAAATTTGCTATAACCTGACATAATTTACCAGATTATAGAAATTCCGAGATTTAAAGAATTTTAAAGTGTTATTGATATTTATAATACATTTTTAGTAATATTCTTTGCTTTGGTTATTATATTAGAATTGAAGGAAACCAGAAAAGTTAGAATATTAGTTGCCTGAGATTTAGCTATATTTAAAGTGTTTGCTGTAGGATTAAAAGTTTTCAGTCAGTGATACTGTAAATATCTTTAGAAAGGGCTTTTTTGTGGCTTAAGAAATTATAAAGTTTTGAGGCAATGAAAATATTCTGGGAGTTATTAGTAAGAGTTACCCATCCTTGTGAATATACTAGTAAAACACTGAATTCTATTCTTTAATATGGGTGGATTCTTTGAGTTATATTTTAGTTTAAAAAATTATAAAGTTGAAATTGTTAAACAGGAAATATATAATTTTTCAGTGGGAGCAATGATTTGACCCACATTATAATTGAATCAGTGGACTAGAATGAGTCTTAATTATTTTACATGAATGTAACTCTTGTTTCATTGATTTTAAATTCCGAATTTATTTAAGCAGCATTTTTTATATTCTCTAGAGAAAAGATACACACTGCATTCTAATTAGAATAATATTCTCATAGTATTACAGGTTTGTCTTTTGTGATTCCAAAGTGTGAACTATCAACTTAAATGTCTTACTACACTGGGCCTTTCCTTTCTATCCACTGGATGTCTTCTGAACCCCAAGTTAAATTATACCGAAAATATTACAGTCATCGCATTATATAGTTAGAGGAGAGACTTCGAACCTGCTTTACAGAGGAGGAAATTAAGGCTCAGCAAGGTCAACTTACTTGTGAAAGGCCATAGAGCTGATTGACCACTGTACAGTGAAGCCTTTCTTCATACAATAACGTGTAAAATATTGCTTCACAAACTTTTGCATGATGGTAGTGGCATTTCTGATTTTCCTGGGTAGACAGGAAAATCTGTGGGTATAGCTGTAGGTGTTGTTTCAGTATAGTGAAAAGTTTGAATGTGTCAGCTTTATTCGGTATACTGGATAGAGTTGAATATATGGTAAGGGGCTTGGGATTGATGATCTGGAATAAGAACTTTAGATTTTATTCTCATAAAAATGATATAACGTGGAGGGGGGTGTATCTCATTTTAGGAAATCTGTGCTGCCTTTGATGTTAAAGAGGAAACGTATAGGAGTCTGATGCAGAAAGGCCAACAGATGCTTGCAAGATGCCCTGAATCTGCAGAGACAAATATTGACCAAGACATAAATAACTTGAAAGAAAAATGGGAATCGGTGGAAACCAAACTCAATGAAAGGAAAGTATGTGCCTTGATTAATATAGTAGAATGAATGTTTTAGTTGTTTTATTTCATGGGTTCTACCTTATCTCTGAGTAGCATGCTCAGTGGAACTTTTACTGATCTATGTTTGAATTTTCTTTGTATACATTAGGAGGTTTCATGGGGGTCAGTTGAAAATAGTATTCTGTCTTAACAGAGAAGAACAGAGTTAAAGTAATCTATGTAAACATAGATAATGGTATATCACAGGTCACTTACTGGTTATATTTTTAAGTTTGTGAACCACTGGAATTCCGGATTGTTAAATAATTCTACCCTAATCACACTTTAATTAAGCAAAAGGGCAAATGTAGGGAGAAGGAGAGGGAGATCAAGAGAATGAGATAATTGTCTGTGTATAATAATCACTTACATGACAAAAATCCATGAGATGGGATTCAAAATATTACTGTTTAATGCTATAAGAAAAATGAAAGGGTAGGAATAGTAGATTGTAGGCCCTCACTGACACATCATAAATATATTTTATAGTATTGCAATCCACAAAATTAATTATCTGACTGTCAAATTTTCTTTTTACAGGTTCTGTTTAGCAATTGTGTTCTATGGTTAAGTGCCCCCAAATCACAGTTTAATGTTTACTAAAATGTTTTTAGCTGCAGTGAGGTGCTTCTTACTAAACTTCACGGGGTTTGGTTTGCCAGTACCTTTAGTGAAGACCCATTCCATTCGGGAAGGAAATCTGCCAGAGAGTGGTTTAACTGGGCAGGGAAAAAAAAACAACTCTCAAATATCATCAAATACTAAATAATCTTTCTTCATAGACTAAACTGGAAGAAGCCCTCAACTTGGCAATGGAGTTCCACAATTCTCTCCAAGACTTCATCAACTGGCTCACCCAGGCTGAACAGACCCTAAATGTAGCTTCTCGGCCAAGTCTTATCCTGGACACAGTCTTATTTCAAATCGATGAACACAAGGTATGCTATAACTCAAATGGATCTGATTCTGATTTCATACCTTTGTAGACAGCTGGCTGTTTTGATGTCAGAAACATGAATTGGATAGTTTGAAAACTTTCTTTTATCTTTTGAAATAGTTTCTGCTTACACCACCAGAAGCATTTTCAAGATTGATCAGCTTCTCATTTGTTTCCAATTTTACCTTTTCTTGTGAAAGGTCTTTGCCAATGAAGTAAATTCTCACCGTGAGCAGATAATAGAGCTGGATAAAACTGGAACCCACCTGAAATATTTTAGCCAAAAACAAGATGTTGTCCTCATTAAGAACCTACTTATCAGTGTACAGAGTCGATGGGAAAAGGTGGTTCAACGGTTAGTAGAAAGAGGAAGATCTTTGGATGATGCCAGGAAGAGGGCCAAGCAGGTAAACCTTTATCAAAATTCTCTGAACTTGGCAATAAATCAGTTCTAGCTGTTGAAATGTATGTTATGTTATTAAAGTACATTTATCACAGGGTGGACTAGGTGTAACAATCCTGGAACGAAACCAAGGTGTCTGTTTCCTAAGACAGTGGCCTAAGTTGGGATGACGGCATCACTTTTTGACCTGGCAGCAGCTTGAGGCCCTGGGGACTAATCCTGGAAAGACTGGCTATAGCCTGACTTCATAGATGGACCATTATCATAACGCCCCGAAAGAGGCTCAGAATTTTTGTTATTAGGGTTGCTTGTTATTTTCTTGGTCCTTTCAACCTCCACTCTCATATTCAGAGTGAGACATCATACTTTATTGTATTACTACCTTTTGTTTAGTTCTTAAGCCAAACTTTCTCCAAACTGTCAGAGCTGAGAGCCAGACAGCCTCCACGCCAGCTTTCTGCAAGGGTGTGTTCTGTGTCTGAGTTGGTCGGCACTCCTCACCTCTCTGAACCTGTGTACTTGCTGGCAAGCCTTTATTTCTTTTCTAATATGATACAGCTCCATCCCACTCTTAAATTGTTTGAATCTTTCGGGGCTGCTTTTTTTTTTTTTTTTTTAATCTAGAAACACTCATAAGGAACTTGCCTTACTTCCTTCATTTGTTATTAATATTCTATTCCAGACTAAACACAGAGAAGAAGTAAAATTATGTGTCTCTATTTTCCAGGGAAGAGAAAGATGAACCCACCTTGCTTGGCATATATCTTTGATTTTTACTAGAAACCAGAAAGTGTCCTACTGAGGCTGAATTTTATGACTCTTTCTGTCCTATTTAGTTGCATTTGTCCATCAGCGGTGCTGGGCTCCACTGTTTTGGGGAGCTAGGCTCAGCTGGGTGATACAAAAGATGTCATGAGAGTCTCGTGTTTCAGTGTTTAAAGCTAATCAGTGTAAGTTTTTAAAGTCTTTAGAAATGACAAATTGTTCTGTTATAGGATTACATGCCCTGTCTCCCTTTTCGAGTGGGAGGCATGATATATGCGGTGTTACAAGTGAGTCTCTGGAATGGAACGGGTCTCTGATGACTTTGTAAGATGGTGCTAATGCTGAGCCTGACATTTTCCTCTCTGCATGTGTAACAGTGTCATCTGCAGTATAGGCTTTTTGAGTTATGAACATTTAGATTATAAAAACCTCTTGGCTGCCAGAAGCCAGTTGCCCACCCTCTTCCTCCCTTCTCCATTTAATCAATTGTATCTTCTCAATTTGTTTAACTAGCTTTGTAAGGATTTTCCACCGGTCTCAGTGGAAAAGTATAGCATTTTTTCTCTTTGTGTGACTTAAAAATAGTTGTGAAAGTAGGACCAGCCTTAGGACCTGTGCGTTTATACCATTAAGCTTACCGCCTCACCGTTACACCGTTATTTGTCGTAAGACTACCTAACACCGTGGCTAGCTGTATTGTAATTTGTTTTTATTCTTACATCTCAGCCTTTCACTCAGACGTTGACCATAGTTGTCCGACTTTGACGACAATGTATGTGCCTCTTCTGGCCTCTCTGTTTTCATGTTTAAATGGATTAGAGCTGTGGGAGGGGCACGTGGCGAGAACAGGCCCCTGAGGAGACAGGCTGCAGCGGGCCCTTGCAGCTCTGTGACTCCGTGCTCAAATTGAGCTGTTTTTGTAAGAAGTGTCATTTTGTTATTTCATTATTAATGTGCTTTGATATAAAACACATTTTATTTTGATTACACAAGTCCTTGCTCTGTATCTGTTCACTTAAGTTTATTATGAGAAATAATGTATAACCATTTTCACAATTTGGTCTCCATAAATAGTACCCACTAGTTCTCAGTGATAAACAGAAAACAGACTGTGGGTGAAATTAAATATGTGTAGCACCAGACTTTGTCAAGATTGCAGATGACAAAGAGAATTATATTTAGTTAGAACTCAAGTGTCGTGGGTGCTCTTACATATTAAACCAATATGTGAGGCACAGGCATTAATTTGAGGATTTTGATAGCAACAATAAAGACGTTAACTGATCTTTGTATTGAATAGGAACGAAATGACCTGTTTTTGCTCTTGTTACCTTATAAAGCCATTTTACAAACTTTATCCTCTCTGTCCCATTTTGTTCCTTATCTTCACACAAGAATTAAACACCATTGAAGTAAACCCAGATCCGTCAAGAGACAACAGGAACCAAATAAAATTCTCTGAGAGTTGACATCAATTATTAAGCGAAAGAAAGGGAGCTCTTCCCGGTGCTCCCTAATATTTCTATTTTTATTAAACTTTATGCGCTTGAATGAATTATAATAAAGTGACCATGGGACAGGACCACAAAAGCCAAGTGTTAACAAGAGAGTTTGTAATCTGCTGATGAAACTACTACTTTTTTCTTCTTCAAGGGAAATGTCGAATTAATAATTTTCATCATTTCATCAACATTAACTTCTATTTTAAATAAATATTAGATTTTAAATATAGTGAGTATACCAGAAAATTATCTGGACAAACTATGAATTTCTTTACAGTTCCATGAGGCTTGGAGTAAACTTATGGAGTGGCTGGAAGAGTCAGAAAAGGCTTTGGATTCCGAACTGGAAATTGCCAATGATCCAGACAAAATAAAAACACAGCTCACGCAGCATAAGGTGGGTCTACAATTAAGAAAAGCACATGTGTCTTTATATACTTCGAGATCACTTTTAAATTCTTATTTGATTGTATATTTTTTTCATCACTCGAGGAAAGGAAGGTTGAGCAATATGAACTACATGAAATTTAAACCGAGTTGCCCTCCACATTGGTCAAGTGGCAGTAATATCTTCATTCTCCAGTGACCATTCCATTGTGATCCAGAGTTAATTGATAAAACATACAAAATTAAAACTGGAAGTCTTCTACAATCTAAAACATACAAAGGATTTTTAGGAGTTCATACTTTGGCAATTCAATTTTTAACGATAGGCTTGTCTTGTATTTCCTTTCATAAGCCACGCAGAAGATAATTCTATAGTAAAAAGTAATATAAATTTCTCCATATAGCTTGTTTTTAACAGTATGCATTGAGGAAAATTGGTTTCTTCTACCTAAATTGGCATTTTATTGTGTATATGTGGGCATATGAAATTCCATCTTTTCCCTCAATGACGCATAGTCAGTGGTCCCTTGTGTAGATTAGAAGATGTAGAAACGTTGCAATTCATATTTCTTGCCTTTTCTATTCCTACTACATGTCATTCAAAGAGCATTTCCTCATCCTCCTCAAATCTGTTGAATTTGGGTCTCTCTCTAATTCTCTTTAAACCATCAGCACTCAGGGAGAGGATGCAGGTCGAAGGAGAGTAGTCCCTGCCAGCAGTTTGACAGTTTTAGGCATCTGCATATATATCATTACTTGAAACACAATTTTTTATAAAAGGATAGAAAGAACTAGAACAATGTAAGGTCATCATCAGAAAATTTTAGCCATCGTCCCCACTTAGGTTAGCTGCTTCCATCCATGAAGCTAACTGACCTCAGAGGGTCATGACCCCAGGACGATGGAAGCAAACACATTGAGCATCTGTTTTTGTCTAGATGAGAGCTTATGAGTGGCTCGTTCTGCAGGCACCCCCTGTCCCTGAGCTGCCACATCTGTTATCCGCAACACAGTGACACTGAGCAGGCAGGACCTCCCCCCTTCTCCTCTGAGGGAAAAACGAGAACCTCCTTCTCAGTATAGAATGTCTTATTCAAACTTGATTCGTGTCATGTAGTCTTATGAAAGTATGTCGAATACTTAAACTTGAAAATCCTAGTATTAAGGATATGCAAGGAACCTGTTAGATTCTCTGTTTTCCTAGTGTGGCTAACTGCCATAGTCACCATTTCTCTGAGTTAAAGATGTACAGTACATTCAGCCAATTTTAAAAGGAGTCCTTTCTGTTAAATATTTCGGTACTTATTGTCTTTTAAAAGTTTTAACGTACCCTGTATTCAGCTATAGCATTTATTATGTATCTGGTATGTGAAGAAAAAGCTGTCAATACCGTGATTATAAATCTAACATCCTGTTTAGAATAACATGAAAAAAATAATATCTACAGAAAACAAACTGAAAAAATAGTGTGACATTGTAATGGTGTTCATTGCTAAAAAATTCCCAGATGTAGTTGCCTCCTTTTTACAAGACAAAATAAATATCTTAGTCATTATGAGACACTTAAAGTGTCTCGCTTTTAAAGGCAATAAAAACTTATTAGGTAATTGTAACTGAGGTTATGTTGGAAAATTACACATTTACATAGCATTTTACTATCTGGAGTGATTCTAATGTCCTTCCAGGATTGAGAACCACTGTATTGGTGCTCCCATTTTTATTTTTGAGCTTACAAGCTGCCTATTAAGTTGACTTTGCTTTTCTTCCCATCCCTGGGACTATATTGTAAATGCAATAGCAGTCGTCTCATTCTTTCTATTACGTACTTAATAAACACACAGAAAATATAACCTGATAATGAGAAACCTACAAAGACAATATCCCTGCTCCAGAAAGGCTTATAATTGAGTTGTGTAGAAAGAATAGAATTCACCCCTCCCACACATATCCACACAACCATGAAGATTAACAATGTAAAAAGTAACAGAGCATAGCCGTCATGTTGGCAGTACAGCTGTTTGGTACTTGGAAGAGTAACCTGTGGATCTTCGGAGACTTTGGTAGGTCATGGCAGAGGTGGAGAGGAGGGCGTAGGCCTCCCAAGTGGTGTGAACGCAAGGACCAGGAAGTCCAAACAGAGAGATGTACAGATATGCTTCTTATTCATCCCTCATCATAGTTCACAGACAAAATTACATGTAACGTTATTGTGACTATCGAAAATGTGTTACAATAAATCTGTTTGACAAAAGAAAAGTAGGAAATTTTTACATTATTTAGTCACTCTGTGTCCTTACTGAGCCTCTAGTTACTCGTAGAATGTTAACTACATTTTTTGTCCCTAAACCGTGGGATTTTTAATAGTTTATTAGCAATTCCATCTTACCATAACTAGCATACTGCTGGTGGTTTATAGCTACAAAAGATTCGGAATCTGTTTCATTTTGAAATTATTTTCTTGATAGTAGTAGGTGCTCTTGAAGACACACACCTGGTTTCTGAGAAAAATAAACCTTCCATTTGAAAATTTAAAGATTCTTTTCCACCCTGACGTGTTCCTGTGTAGAGTCTAGCACTACACTCTATGAGTGACTCAATTATTTGCTCATGTCTTCTGGTGGTTAGTAAATGCTATTTATTAGAGATGCCTCTTTTAATGTCTCTCACCTACTTAATTTGCTTCTTAGTCCCAAGCACACATGCACATCGTTGTCTTGTTAAATATATAGGAGTTTCAGAAGTCACTTGGAGCCAAGCACTCTGTCTACGACACCACCAACAGAACTGGACGTTCCCTGAAGGAGAAAACCTCCCTGGCCGATGACAACCTGAAACTGGATGACATGCTGAGTGAACTGAGAGACAAATGGGATACTATCTGTGGAAAATCTGTGGAGAGGTAAGCTGCCCTGTAAGGCAGTTGGGTGACCTTGTGGACCCCTTTCAGATACACAAGAGCCATGCTTTGCAGGGACTTTGTAGGAACCTTAAATACATCCATCGCCTTGGGAATTTCTGCTGGTCCTTAGTAACCCCCTTACACAGTTCCTGCACCGAGAAGGCGCTGTTGATCATTATTTTTATTTTTTTAACTACCCAATTCACTCAAAAGTGAGACTATTCTCCAAGCTTCTGTCATCTCATACCCACTACAGCAGTTATCTTCTGCTGGGTCGCCCCAGGCCTGCTCTTGTCCTCCTTAATCCAGCTTCTACGTAACTACTGGGGTCGTCTTTTTAAAATGCAAATGCAGCTTGTCATTTCCCTGCTTCATACCCTTTAGGGACTGAATATTGATGTGACCTAAAATATAGGCTCTTACTCCGCAAGGTCTACTGATCTGACCCCCGTGTTCCCCTCCAACTTCCATCCGCCCATTTCTATCTCCTGTCTTTCTCATTATACTTCAGCTGTGAAAGCCCAAAACTTATTTCAAAATTTTTAAGTATTTAATAAAGAACAAAAGTATGAAAAAGGTTAAATATCTTTAAAACATTTTCAAAGTCTTTATTGATCCCCAGTTTAATTACTTTTGTTAGTATCAAGAGTAAATAGAATATTATACTCCACTCTAGGAAACTTCACAGTAAGTTTGTGTGTGTCTGTGTGTGTGTCTTAATTTAAAAAATCTTCCCCAATTTCAAAAGGTCATGCTTTCTACAATGTCATATAGTCAGATAAATTATTTCTTTTATATGACATTCTTGAAAAGAGCAAGGGTTAGTGATGGCAGGCTGGTCCATAAATGCCAGGGCTGGGAGATGGGGGCAGGCTATGCCTATGAAGAGACAGCTCAGGGAGATTTTGGGGGATGATGGAGCTGTTCTCTATGTTGTTTATGATGATGGTTATGTGACTGTATACATGTATTAAAATTCCTAGAACTGTATACCCAAAACATCAGTTTTCACTGTTTGATAATTTAAAACAAAATTAGAATACTTTTTAGTTAAAAAAGTATATTTTTATGAAGAAACTGAAAGGTCTGTGATTTCCAGGGGTGACAATGAGGGAATTTTCCTGGAATAGATGCCATGTATTTAAGGAATAAAAGAGAAAATTTGACAACTGTGTTGATTTTTTCTAAAGCAAGCACAGAAACTTCAGTGAATACCAACGTATTGTTTTTTCTCTCTTGCGTACAGCTCAAACTTCATAAATGAATTTTAGCTGTTAGGCTGTGTAGACTGGCTTTTTGGTGGCTCAGACTGATTTCTCCTCCTTTCCCTCTCCCCCCCCTCCGCCCCCTCACCCCAGACAAAACAAATTGGAGGAAGCTCTGTTATTTTCCGGACAATTCACAGACGCCCTGCAGGCCCTCATTGACTGGTTATATAGAGTTGAACCGCAGCTGGCAGAAGACCAGCCTGTCCATGGAGATATTGATTTAGTGATGAATCTGATCGATAATCACAAGGTATTGTTTACCTGGGACATTTTATTCATCTCATTTGATTATTCTGAATGTAGAAGAAACGGTGACCACTTAGCCTTTTAAAATCTTAGAGATGGTATCTCATACTACCTAAGTCTTTATTATTGAAATGTATGCACATTTGAGCAGAATCAGGAAGCCAGCTTTAAAAACGATGTAGGAAAATTATTTTAGTATCAGTGACATACTTTTGTGTTTAATTTTCCGGATTCAAGACCTTTTAGAACTTGGTAAGTGATTTTATTCTCTGGTACTTTAAAGCATGTTTCAAGAATGTTTTACTATCTTTTTTTAAAATTCATTTAAATAATTATGTAATATCATTGAAAATCATTCACCCAGTGACCTGGAACTCGGTCATTGCATAAATGGAAAGATTTGTGACATGATCTATGGGGGTCATGATCAGCTGCTTTTCTTTTTTTTTTTAACTGTTTTAACCTTGCCCCTTGAACCACAGCAATTTATGAAACAACAGCATATGCTGTGAGACATTTGATTATTACTTCAAGAAAATTGGTTTCCTTGCAATCTCCCATACATATGTTAAACTGTTGTGCAAATCAAAGGTCATATTTGAGACCTCCAACTGTTACTGAACATGAGGTCCTCTGCTATGATCAAATGCTGTGTTACTACTGAGCCTTAAAAACAACACGAGATGCACAGTACTGTGCAGAACAGTGTTTATGAGTTAACTTTACACAGAGATGTCATACAGCACTGTTCTCCAATTCATGCTCTATTTCTCCCTCTGTAATTTTTGAATTCAGAAAATTTATTTTATTTTAAAATGTTCTCTTTATACTTCCTGGGTTATGCTATTTTGATCTTTCTTGTTCTTTTTTAACATTGTTGGTCCCTTCGCGTATTTAGTTCCCCTTTTCTGACTCTGTTATCTGATTATATTGGTAAAGGAGAGTTTGTTATTTTCAGTCTTAGAAAATAAAAGAATAAATAAAGAACATTGATCAGGCCTGCAAAAATTAAAAATTTTTTAAATTATGTTGCTTTGCCTATATTAAAACAAATATTTTGTGCATGATTAATATAAACTTTTCCATTCCCTGGCATGCATTCAATGAGTAATGAATAGTGTAATGTTCCTTTTTACATAAATACCATTTTTGTAAGCTCACTGTCTAAATATTTACTCCCCTAGGCACTTGCCAGGTTTTTTATATATTAAAGGTCATCAAGAATGAATTAATCATTCAGCATTAGTAATACAATTGGAAGACGCAAGAAGAAGTTTAAGTATACAAAGTACATTGGAAAGTCTACTCAGAAATATTGGACTAGTCCTGTCACAAAGAGAATGTTTAGATTCTGTACCGTCTGTGCGTGGGTGTGCGTGCACACACGTGTGCGCGCGTGTCTATCTGCAGGCACGTCTCATTTGAAACTATGAGAGCGAACTCAGCAAAGAATTCATCGCATTGTTGTTGGATTGGTTTTGATGGGCTCTCTTTTATAAATGAACTGAGTGTCAAAAGAGAAAGCCACGGGCATAGCCACAATTATAAAATGTGCTTGGTAATGCTCATTTGTGATGATTTTTTTTTTTTTTTTAGAAAAGTGAGATAATTTTATTCTATACATAAAGTCGGTTATTTGAAAGATCTAGTCTCGTACACAGGCTCTTGGGTCAGAAGTAAAGAATCCCAGACTCATTTCTTGGATCAAGACTGTGGCCAAAAGAAGGCAGTTTAACTCCCGCACATCAGATTTCACGTGGATTATATGGGAGAGAAACACAAAAAGCTTTTCCTCCAAGGATCGGAGCTACCAAAATTCGACATTATGGGCTATTAGTACTCAGGATGCTGTAAAAGATAAAGGCATGTTATAGAAAAAAAGGACTACATGCCAACCCCCTCTGAGATTTCCTGCATTATATCTAAGGATCCCCATGAAGTACCCCAAGATTGCTTAGTTATTTGATAGCCTCTTCTACTAACTAATTAAGAGAAGTTGGGTGGCCAACACACAGATGGTACTCAGTAATGATTTGAGAGGAACTGAGGCACCATGTTACGGAATCAAGGAAAAAAAGGAATTCGATGCATTATTTTGTGGAATTGAAATAATGAAGGGCAGCCACCATTACTTAAGTCCAATGTGTGTCACTTAAAAAATAGGACTGTTCACTCGGGCGAGTGTTACAAGACTGAACTAATTTATACAAGACTGTCCTTTTTTTTTAAGAACTTTAAATTTTATTTTTCAATTGAAGTTTGCATTCAGTATTATTTTGTGTTACTTTCCAGTGTACGGCACAGTGGTTAGACTATCCTATACTTTACAAAGTGTCCCTCCCCACCTTCATATTTCCCACCTGACGCATACACAGTTATCGCAGTATTATTGATGGTATTCCCTATGCTGTATTTACATCCCCATGACTGTTTTGTAACTGCTGATCTGCACTTCTCAACCCTTTCAGCTTTTTCACCCAGCCCCTAACCCCCTTCCCTTTGGCAGCCACCAGTCTGGCTCCATGTCTGAGGCACAAGACTGCTCTTCACAGTGCCCTGGAGGAAGCAGCGTGTCGTGTCCTCTGAAGATGGTGTAAAAAGTCTGGGTCCTTCAACTGCAGGGCTCAGAGGCCTGTACATGAAGTTATTTACACATACGTGTATTTACAACTATGTTTTACTATTTTGGTTTTGTAATTAAAAATTAATTTCTGTAAAAACATGGTTTTCTTAGGCCTTCCAAAAGGAACTGGGGAAGAGAACCAGCAGCGTGCAGGCCCTCAAGCGCTCGGCCCGAGATCTCATCGAAGGCAGCCGAGACGACTCCTCCTGGGTCAAGGTCCAGATGCAGGAGTTAAGCACGCGCTGGGAGACCGTGTGTGCACTTTCTGTATCAAAGCAAACACGATTAGAAGCAGCACTGCGCCAGGTAACAGTCATGCAAACTATAGCTGGGTATAGGGAGAAGGCATTGAAGCCTCAGTCAGAACTGCTTTCGTGAAGATCTGTGAAGCTTCACGTTTCTCAACCAAGACAGCCGTGGAGAAGGAGAGTCTTAGAGCACCATTGCCTTGGCACTTCCCTCCAATCCCTCCCCGCAAGAACTTAATTTACTACTGAGGGAGGTTTTCTAATCTTCAGATAAATGTGCTCCTTGAGTAATTTTTCAGCTTGAATGTGTAATGGGCTGCCATTCATCTAAAATCAGATTGTTAAAATGGTGAGTAATCCTTCACATATACAGCCCTTTCGGGTATATTACGTTTTCGTGCATTGTAAAAGGCAGCACCATATAGCTCTAATTTTTAATGGGGATAATGCATAGAATCAATTTAAATGTAAAACCTTTATTTTTATTGAGAGGAAACATCTACTAACAAGCATATTTGGACCCTTGTGTGGGGTGCATGTGTGCGTGAACTTTTAGGCAGAGGAGTTTCACTCGGTGGTGCATGCCCTTTTGGAGTGGCTGGCCGAGGCGGAGCAAACCCTGCGTTTCCACGGAGTTCTCCCAGATGATGAGGATGCTCTTCGGACGCTCATTGATCAGCATAAAGTGAGTTACGTAAATGCTAAGTAAAACTAAGTGAGAAAATCAAACAAAGTAAAGAAAATAGACTCGCGACTGCAAATATCAACTGCATGAATATTTTCCTTCTTGAGAACTAATTAAAGATCTGGGACATTTGAGAATTTACCTGTGTCCTCGTTGCTTGCATAGGTCCCCGTGCACCTATGCACAGGTGTGTGTAGCTAGCATTCTATGTTTTCTTTATAAAGATGATGGCTATTCTTTTTCAAGTCAAGGGAACATGTATACAAAGGATCCATGGACAAGGACAATTAGGGGGAGGGATCGAGTGTGGGAGAAGGGGGGTGGGCAGGGCAGAGGAGAGCAGTGGGGCAAAATGGGGACAACTGTAATGGAACAACGATAAAATACTTTTAAAAAGTAAAGAAAACCCAAACTAGAAAAAAATCAAAAAAAGAAGATGGCTGTTCTAAAATTAGTCACTCGGTTTCCTATCTTTAGGAAGCTCATTGATTTTTGTAGAGGTTACTTTGTTTCTGACTAAAATTGATCAATGGTGTTGCACTTTTATGTGCATTTCAAAGATAAAACTTCCTTGATAAGCAATTTGGCATAATTATGCCATTGGAATTATAAATTAATAACTTTGACTTTCAAGACAAGCAAGTAATTTAATAATCGGTCTTCAAATTTTATTTTTAAGCCTGTGCCAATTCTGTTTTTAATCAAGAGCCACCTTAAAGTCTTCTGAGAAGTAACTCTAGTATAAATTACAAGTTGATAAATGAATTGTATAAATAGGCATACTAGTAATTAAGTAAAAATCTGCCCACTGAGTTTCAGATCAAGATGTTTCTTGTGATAATGCATAGAAATAGCAAAACCCTGAAGAGAGTGGTTCAGATAGATCTTAGCAGATTTTTTTTTTTTAAAGATGTGACTCTAAATATCAGGAATTTGCAATGCTAACATGCAGTGTAGTATTGATGTCAGGATTCCTGTTAACTCTAAATGATCTATTTAACCACTGAGTAACCTTGTCTTTCAAGGTCAAGTTAGAAATGCATCAATAATTCCAGTGTAGCATGGATTACATCATCTATGGAGTCTTCTTATTTTAATTACAGTGCTCTCTCAGTGATGGGTTGTGTGACCTACAGCAATGAAATATTGCCTTGTCATTAGGAAAAGTGATGTTGTCCAGTATGACATTATCTGGAGGAATAAAGTGCTTCCTACACCATGTAAAGTTGAAGCTAGAATGTAAGAGTAGGAAAATTACATCAAATTTATTGTAAATATTTTATTCAGTTCAATATTTTGAAAATCCAGGTTATAACAGGGTCTGGCAGAAGTAACACGTGCTTGAGTGTGGTTGGTAGGGTAATAATATGGGTGTAATAATTTATAGTTTTAATTTGAACATCTCACCTAAAATGTCATATGCTGTGCTTGAGCATGATATTGTTATGTTACAGAAGTATATGTTTATGATGTTTTTTAATAAAATATTTTGTAAGAAAAAGGGGCGTTATTTGTGCCAGATCCTGTACTTTATTTCCTATTTTTGGGCCTTCTCCTCCCTTAATTCCCCAGTTAGTGGATTATTTCCAGCTGTGAATAAACCAGTTGTGGTTCTTGTTTATTTGTTTAACTCTGACAGTCAAATGAATGTCACTGGAGTTTTGTTTTCAGCCAGTGCGAATAGCTAATTGAACTCTCCATTTCTGCTGTAGGAATTCATGAAGAAACTGGAAGAAAAACGTGCTGCACTCAATAAAGCTACCAGCATGGGGGATGCCGTTCTGGCCATCTGCCACCCCGACTCCATCACCACCATCAAGCACTGGATAACCATCATCCGGGCCAGGTTTGAGGAGGTCAGTGTGGCTCGGGTCATCTTCAGAGCAGCAGTAGCTTCAACAGTCAGGGAGTACGGACACTTCAGCAATTAAGATGCATTTATGGCCATGGGAACATGAGGCCTCTGCAGAGAGAAGCATTCTTTAAAATATCCTTCCTGTGTGTATCACCTGTCTCTGAAGTCCATCTCCCTCCCCTCCTCCCTCCCTCCCTCCCCCCCAGATTTTTTTTTCATCCTCACCTGAGGACATGCTTATTGATTTTTAGAGAGAGAGGGAGAGAAAAATCTATGTGCGAGAGAAATATCATTCAGCCACCTTACAACCTAGGTATGTACCCTGACTGGGAATCGAACCTGTGACCTTCCAGTTTAGGGGATGATGTTCCAACCAACTGAGGCACACCAGTCAGGGCAGTCCCCTTTTCTTTAAACAGTAAAAGGAATTTTTCAGCCATGTCCCTGAAACATGAAAAGGGAAATACTTGCTTCACTGGATAACTTTCTGCCTCACTTCCACACTGTATCTGTTGAATAATCCCACAGCTGAATAGTATTTCACAGTAGTATAATATATGTTTGTGGAATGAATTGTGTACACTAATTGAATTAATTCTGTATTTAAGATCTTAGCTATTTTCAGTTCCCCTCTGTTCCACATGGAGTAAGCATATGGGGTCCTTCAGAGAATGCGCATTTGAATTAAGTTAGAAAAGCAAAAGGAAGCCTGGGCGGCCAAGGCACATCTCTCAACTCCTATAGGCGATGACCGTCATAAAGGGCTCCCGTACCCTCTGCAGGCTGGGTCTTGGCACCGCTGAGGGCGTCTAGAATGACTTCTAGACCAAGATGATCCTAATTTACATTTAAGTTTTGTGTATTTTACATCAATTGAATTACTCATGAGGATGGAAGAAATTCAGAGAAATTTCCGTTTCTCTAACAGGTGCTGGCCTGGGCAAAGCAACATCAGCAGAGATTAGCAGGTGCTCTGGCTGGGCTCATAGCTAAACAGGAATTGCTGGAAGCTTTGCTGACGTGGTTGCAGTGGGCTGAAACTACACTTAGTGAGAAGGACAAAGAAGCCATCCCCCAGGAAATTGAAGAGGTGAAAGCCCTCATTGCAGAACACCAGGTAAAACAGATGTCATTCTTAACCCTGATCCTCTCAGCTAGTTTCTTTCTTGCACTCCTGTAGTGTGCTCAGAGGACTGCTTTGTGCGTATTGCCTTCCCTCCCTCAGACACGCTCCCCAACTCCTTCCCACTGGGTTTCCAGTTCAGCCGCTGCCTCAACACTTTTCTCTTCCCAGTTACGGAGTTTTGATGGACTTTCCTCTTTCACTGTTATCTCCCCCAGACTCTTTCCTTTTTGGCCTCTGGGAAGTTACACCTGTGTGGCACTGTCTCAGATGGGCTCCCACCCTACCTCTCTAAGCTTTCAAAGCAACTGCTCCCTTAACGTTTTATCCTCAGCTCTCTGCTCTGTTCATTCTGCTCTCTGTCTGGGTGATCACTCACCGCCCCCACCTTGTTTTATTGCTCCATGTTTACATTTTCTACTGTTTGCTGCTAAATATCTCCCAAGAGGACCTTCAGTACTCCAGATACGTAGCTATATTGTTTTGTTCGAGAAAAATTATTTCCCCTGTGTATCCTACCTGCTTGAAACTCTGAAATGATGGGCGTCACAGTAACTCTCATTTGTTTGCTTGTTTAATTTACATTTACAAAGGAAAACGTTGTGTCAGCTTCGTTGGTTAAAGAGTTAAATTGCTATTATATTTTAATAAAAGTAGAAGATATCGATCAGTCCACAGTGGCCCTGCACTGTCCCAGGCCATGTTCTCTGTGATCAGGGGTGTTGAAGTGAGCAGAGCGCTCTGGTGTGAAAAATATTCCAGAAATGTGTCACTTTTCACTTTCACCTGCCTCCTCCTCCCCACATCACTTTTCACCTCAGTCTCTGCTTTTGCTAAATAGCCCAGATAGAAGAATATTTATAATAGTTATATATATATATAGTTATAATAGTTATATATATTTATATAAATATATATTTATATAAGTGTATATATATATATATATATATATAATTCAGCAATATAGTTAACAATAATAATAAGCCTAAGGAGATGAGGTAAGAAATGTCAAGGTAGTTGAACCTTTTAAATATAAACTTTAACCTGAATAACTTTTACCGTCCAACGAAATCACATTCATTGACAAAAATACTTAAAATTATACCCACATTTAATGTGGATGCTTTTTGTCAGTGTATGTCACAGCCATCTTAAGTACTTTCAATGTGCAGGTGAAATGTGCCGCAGAAAAAGTCTTAGGGACCACCCCGTTAACCAGTTTCTTTGCAGACAAGTGCTCACTTTAAGATTCTTCAGGAAGAGCCTGGACACGTGCCCCTGGTTGGTGCACAGGCAGATAGTGTTATCCACACAGCTGCCCCCAGATACAGCGTTCAAGTGAAAACCAGTTACTTTGTAATGCTGTAATTACTTACAGCTAAACATTATGTATTCTTTAGAAATTAGTAAATGCCTTGTTATGATGGTTTAGATTTATTTCCCCTGAAGATAAAACTTGATAGTTTGTTTTTCAGAAATAATAGCACAGTCTTTTTATCCCTTTGTTTTTAGTTCTTTTCTGCAAGTGGCTCGCTCTGGCATACTTGTATTTAATTGATATAATTTCTTTCATTTCAGACCTTCATGGAAGAAATGACCAGAAAACAACCTGATGTAGATAAAGTTACCAAGACCTACAAGAGGAGAACAGCCGATCCTTCCTCGCTACAGTCCCACATCCCCGTCTTGGATAAGGGACGAGCAGGAAGTAAGCAGGGGCCAATTTCTTTAAAATGAAGATGGTTAAGTGGGGAAGTTGGTTTTCTTTTATTTTGATTTATTGTTTGAAATTTTGGAGCAATTGGTGATTCTGCATGAACTCTCTCTGATAAAAAGTTTTCTTGAGTGAACACATGGGCTCGAGTTTTATAGCAACTTATTTAAAAATAAAGAAAAAGATTTGTCCAGGTCACAATGTGTAAGCTTATTGGCTTAAAGTATATCTTTTCAGTTAGCCAGAAGAAATTGAAAAATTTGCATCAGGAACAGAAATCATCAGTCCCTTTAAATTGTCTCATTTTGTGTCTAGTATATAAATAACCTTAGAGTGTAATGTAACAGAAATGGCCGTGACCTGGTATGAAGTTCATGACCTAACTGTTTAGTAGTGACCAGCAACCTGATAGACTCTGTCCATGTTCACATGACTTCAGGCTGCCTTGACCCAATGAAGTGACATTAAAAAAATAACAGCCAGGTTGGAGAAGATTTAAAAGAAGCACAATTTATATCATACATTTTGTGCATTTCTGAATGGTGCCATAATTTAAAAAAATGGCTTCCAATCTACTGTAACTACTGTATTTCACAAGGAGCAAGGTAACAAAGTGGCTAACAGCTCTGGAGACAGACTCCCTGGCTGTCCTCAGCACTCACAAACTGGGAAATGTAACCTTGGACCAGTCACTTTCCTTCTCTCCCCTCTCCTCCCTCCCTCTCTCTCTCTCCCTCCCTCTCTCCCTGCTCAGTTTTCTCTTCTGTAAAAGGGGATAATTATAACCTCATTGGACTATGTGAGGATTAAATGAGCTAATATACATGAAGTGCTTAGCATATTTTCTGGTATATAGTTAAATGCTCAACAAACATTAGCTATTGATATTCTGATATGTGTAGAGCCCTGTGTGAGTTAGGTGGTCCAGGCAAATCCCAGCTGGATAGAAACTTCCTACATGACCCTGGGCCAGTAATTTCTCTAGGCCACATGGAATTGTTTACTTGTGGGTGAGAAAAATGTGTTGAGATCATTGTTCTGTGAAGTTTTAGAAACTTGTGAAAAATAGCCAGAAAAAGGGAGAAAGCCTTAGTGAGGCAGTGAGTTGTGGCATGAGACCTATGTGGGAATGTGTGTAGGATCCTAGCTTTCACCCAAGTCCGTTCTCCATGTTTGATTGGAATTGTCAAGTGTCTTGCTCTGACCCTAATGAATGCCCAGCGTCTCTTGCCCTCACCTGCCCCCCTTTCAGTCTTACTCCCTGAAAAGCGTGTATGCAACTGATTCTCAGCTATTTTTACTACCCTGGGAAATTTCTTTTATCATGCCTTAACAAAGAGGAGGATCACCGTGTACTTCATTCTCATTGAAATGGCCTGAGTTTTAAGCTAGAAAATATTTTAAGCATATATCTACTGAGAGAGCTGCCCTGTATTTAAATGCACCTGTCAAGATACCTTTCTCTAATTTATATGAAGAGTATGTGTGATCCTTAATACATAAAACAGATTTGCACCTTGACATTAGACATCATCTAAGTAGGGTATTTCTCTGTGTACCCCCCAGTAATTAAGTTGATTTCAGAAGCCCGGAAACTACCAACCTAACGAAAGTTGTGTTTTAACAGGAAAACGCTTCCCAGCATCAAGCTTATATCCGTCTGGGTCACAGACACAAATTGAAACCAAGAACCCCAGGGTCAACTTATTGATGAGCAAATGGCAGCAAGTCTGGCTCCTCGCACTGGAGAGGAGGAGGAAGCTTAATGACGCCTTGGACAGACTAGAAGAGGTTAGAAAACTCACACAGATCTGCATCACCATATTGTCATTTGCTCTGTTCACCATAACAGACTCCCAAAATCTTGATTGTTCAATGTTTCTGATAATACTTAAGCAAACTCTTGTGATTTGAGTGCATGTTTTACTTCTAAAATTAATACGACATCTATGTACATTTTTCGGGAGGAAAGACTCTGATATATAGAACTGGGATTTAGGGAAGCAATAAAGTAAAAAACTAATACACTTCAACATAATCAGAAGCTAAATCAAAAAAAGATCTAGCTTGACGTACATTCGCTTGGTGGTATTAACTGGCAAATACAACCATTTATAATTCAGGTATTTTCATGCTACACATTCTTTGATCTGCGATTTAGAGTTTCAGATTGTAACATTGGGAAATTGTTGGAAGTCTAGGGGAGTTAGAGTGACAAACAGAAGAGAGTGCAGAGTGGCGTAGTGCTGATGGGTCAGGGCTGCTACCCAGTGGGCACAGAAGTTACTCATGGTGTTACGTTAGGGCACACCACCACCTTTGTGATTTCAGCACTATAAAAAATTTTCAGTTTGACGACGTTGGGGGAGTTTAATTTTTTTCCTGTGTTTGTAAAGAAAAACCAGAGTGACCACAGTGACAGTAATGAAATAAACTTTACAGAAAAAATTTTTCTAACTTCCCCTTTGCAAGGTTATACCTTTCTTTGAAGTGGGAAAGATGTCTATATTATCTAGAGGCTCATTAAAAATAACTTTGTTCATATAACTTGAGCACAGAATTAACTCAGCCAAAATATCTTTTGCCCTTTTCAGCTGAGGGAATTTGCTAACTTTGATTTTGATATCTGGCGCAAAAAATACATGCGATGGATGAATCACAAGAAATCTCGGGTGATGGACTTTTTCAGGAGAATCGATAAAGATCAGGATGGGAAAATAACCCGACAAGAATTTATTGATGGCATTCTTTCCTCAAGTAAGTCCCAAGAGAAGTGACTGAAACTGATGTAATTTTTGAAGAAAACAAACACCGTTTAAAATTGTGGGGCCAGTAAACCTGTGTTACCAATAAAGCTTCACCTTTAAACTTCGCTACGAAGTCACGACTCTCCAAAAAAATGTCTTTGGTAAAATTTATGGCTGCGGAGTCAGGCACACTGAAAAAATTGTGTCACCACAGATAGATACCTTACACCACTGAAGCTGGGTCCTTATTAGTATAATAAACTTAATGATATTTGATTCTTAGATTGTTTGTGTTGCCTGGCATAATGGGAAATCAGCAAGTCAGTCTCTCTTCTTTTTCATTTTGATTGATATTCTGATCTAACATTATCATCAGTAGGAAATTAGAACTCTGTAATATAAACTTCTGGAGGTATGTGCCATGCTCTTGTTTGATGGTTTGGTCATGCACATGTTGTATTTCTCTGGCTCATGTTACTGAAAGTCATTCTTAAAATAAATTTCATATAAATTATTCCTAAAGTAAAGTAGTAGTTGAACCATTTGAAATTTGCTAATGTTAAACAGTGTTCAACATAGAGAAATAATGATTTCAAATGATGTACCCCAGTAGTAATTGAAGATAAATTTAGGTCATGCATATAGTGATTTTATTTGTTATTTTATATATATCTATAGCCATATCTATACCTATATGTCTATATAGATAGATAGTTTTATATACATAAAACTATATATATAGTTTATGTATATCTACATATATTTAGATAGATAGATATATCATTTTTAAAATAGGATTTTAATACATTTCATGACCCTGATAATTTAATGGACCACATTACAATTAAAATATACAACAAAGAATGGTGTAAGGCAGAATTAACTTACACTACTTACTATTTTTTTAAAGACAGATCTTTTTATAAAATTTTATAGCAAGTAGCAAGTCTTATAAACTTTAGTTGGGACTATTAGATGGCTAATACTGATAGTATCTTAATTATTAGCGATTCGTGGAATCCGAATAAAAAGTCAGACTCACAGAAACAGAGAAAGGAGCGGGTGCCAGGGCCTGGGGCAAATAGGAGGGCTTGGTAGAAAAGGTGCAGACTTTCAGTCGTAAGATGATTGAAGTCTAACGTGTAACATGGTGACTGTAGTGGGTAACACTGTATTGTATAATTGAAACCTGCTCAGAGAGTGTGGACCTTAAACATTCCCTCTCACGCACACAAAAGACAGCTACATGAGGTGATAGATGTGTCAGTTAACTAGATGGGAGGAACCCTTTCCCAGTATATACGTATATGAAATCATTACAATGTATATTTTAAATACTTTACAATTCTGTCAGTTATATCTCAGTCACACAGCTTTCTGTTGTTTTGAAAATTTCAGAGTTCCCAACCAGTCGCCTGGAGATGAGCGCAGTGGCAGACATCTTTGACAGAGACGGGGATGGGTACATTGACTACTATGAATTTGTAGCCGCCCTCCACCCAAATAAAGATGCATATAAACCTATCACTGATGCTGACAAAATTGAAGATGAGGTACTCCTTGGCTTTCCACTACCCACAACAACGATACCGTAGTGTGTTCTGGCCAGGATATCATGCACAATCCATGCAGCCCTTTGATTTTCATGTTTAGTAGGTGTCAAGGTTTTATGGATTCACTATGTAATACCGACATTAAAGTGGATATTTCATCATTGTTTTTGGCAGGTGACGAGGCAGGTAGCTAAGTGTAAATGTGCAAAACGATTTCAAGTTGAACAGATTGGAGATAACAAATACAGGGTAAGTTTTCAAAATAACTTTGTAGTTCTTTTAATTGAAATTTATAATTTGGTCTGCATTGTTTTCTGAGAGTGCTAGTTATTTTTACCTCATATCAAAATTTAATGGTATGTGAATTTCTAACTTTCATTTAAAATTATATAAGTGTAGCCTGCATTTTGTGTATAAGGACATATCTTTGACATGTACAACATGTACATTACTTGTAAAGAAAAAAATATTCACAGAAAAACACATTTCTTATATTTATGTTGCTTTGTATTACTTTGTAATATATTTTACAATGATTAGAGGTAAGTTTTCGTATTTCCAATAACAAAGCTATTTCAAGCCAGACTCACAAAGTTAAAAATGTTGACTAATTTTTATATTGAAAAAGAGGCAATGTTTTCCACTTGTGAAGTCATTTTTCCTTTTATTCAAAATCTCGGGCTGGGGAAAAATGGTGGCAAGAAAATGGAGACAACTGTACCTGAACAAAAATTTTTTTAAAATCTTGATAACTTAGTTCACCTCCCTCAAAACAATTACTCGAAGACTCGTCTGACCTCATCACTCATTCTCCATTTTGGAGCATCTCTTATATGCAGTAACTAAATAGGAAATGTACTGAGTGTCCCTAGCACAGTATATTACTTACAAATGAAACCTTATTCATTTTTATTCTTATATTTCCACATTTTAAAATATTCATCTAAATACGTGAATTTTTAACTTAAATTTGAAACCCAAGGATTTTCAAAAAAAATTGTACAGAAAATGTTCTGATTATTGAGTGTGCGGTTGGATATACCTGCACATCTCTAAGCCAGCAGCAGTATCTAGAAGCCCTGTGTGTGAGAGTGTGTGTGTGTTCTAGAGCCATATAGAAAGTTTCCTGTTGAACTAATTATATCTTTCTTCCATTTTTCATTTTTTTTTATCAGTTCTTCCTGGGAAATCAGGTATAATTCAGTGGAATGTATTCTCAAGTTCCCAATGATTTTTTTTTTTTTAACTTTAATTCATAGTCATTAAAGCTTGCCATGGCCAATCTTCCCCATGCTGCCCTCCTAGCTACTACATTGTTGGTTGGCGTGGTGTTTCTGTAGACGCTATAAGGGTCCTCGATCCAGGACTCCTTTTCGCCTTGTGTCTCAAATGAGGAGATTACTTTTAAGCAAACCAGATAATGAATTGTAGCTTGGCTGGTTACAGCATTACAAACCCAATTTCAGTTCCCATTTTTGATAAATGCCATTAGCATACATCTTATGCCAGTACTCACTGGAACACTCATCTCTACGTGGCTTCTCTGGTGTCTGCCACCGAGGACCTGCGGTAGGCAGTGGCCGGAGGAGGGTCGCATCAGGCAGGGACACAGAGACGGAGGACTGAGGGGTCTCCATGGCACTCAGCCACAAGTAATGGGTTCTCCCCAGAGCAGCTACTGTCTGTTCTAAATCATTAATGTAGGCCTTTGCATCCTGTGGGTAGAAATTTTAACCCTGGTAGTATGAACGTCGTAATTCCTTTTGAGGAAATGTATCTCTTGTAACTTATAAAAGCTTACAGTCACATTTTATGCCATCCTGACCTCACATTTAAGTCAGCATAAACAGCTCAGTGGCACTGCACGTGAGAATTTTAGACCTAACGATAAGAGCAATCATGTTTGGATTTAAACAAGGAGAGGAGTGTTTTACTGTGTGCTTTTAGAAAGAACCATGCTGTTTATAGTACCTGACCATATCATATTAGTTACTTCTCTGCCTCTCAGTTTTTAAGCCCATATTACATCTTAAACTTCAAATTACCTATGACCTCCATTTATTCCATCACATAATTGTTTCAAATAGAAATGTTCAGTTACTTTGAATAGTTGTTTTGAAAAACTTCTCTTTGTTATAAATACATTATTTGGGACAGCAATTGAGGCAGCATCTTTTGTTTTTAGAAAGGATAAAATACCTCAAAAGGTGTTTTCTTCATTAAAAGCACAAAGAACAGCATTAGTCTATCTTTTCTTGTCTCACAATTTGGCTCTTGGGAAAATTAGGGAAATTCTGAAGACAATGTTAGTTGTCGAGATAATGCCTTCTCAAAATAAATTTTAAAATCATTCATATTTATTGGAATTGAAATTTCATCTCTATAAAGTACGTCAGTTAGTTCCTTAAAACTTTTGTTTTGAATGTCATCTTGGACCAAAAGTGTCTGGTCTAATTATCTGGTTACTTAAGGGTAATTTTCTTTAAATCCCCTCCTTTCCCTTTGCTTATTAGCAGCACCAAATTTTTTCTAACAAAACATATTTTGATTTTTGTACTTTGATTATATTTAAGGAACAGGTTCAATTATAGGAAAGTTTAAATGTCATGGCTAAAAAATGGACTTAGAAATAGTGGTGTAAAAGTTTGACGTAAAACGCGTGAGTTGCTGGTACCTTTTCCATACTGTACAGGTTCTTCTGAGTTCCAGGGCCTTGAATGTTGGCTTTGTTCTAGGGTTCGCTTCCTGAAACTCAGCGATAAGGCTTATTGAAAAGTAGCAGATTGTTTCTACCTGAAATTTTCTGTTTTTATCTATCATGAGCCCAGACGAAGAGTCAAAGTCACAAAACTATTTCACCTCCCCTAACAAAAGAAGCTCTTTATGTTTATTTTGCTATGGTATCTGCTGGGTTGGCAACCGTGAAATTCAATATGGTGCTTTTTATGAGTTGGACATGAGCCTATTAGAAATGATTTAAATGTATAAAATTATTTCTCATGGGCTTTCAAAACAAATAAACCTTATGACGAGAAACTCCACTTAGTCTAGACATTTATTCCGGACTTGCAGAATTTATAGCATATCCAAGTGATTGGAGATCCATCGAAAGGTCAAAGAACAAGCGATTGCTTATTACTGTCAGCAGTTGTGGTACAAACAGCTTTAAGAGGAAGCCTTTCCAAATTGAAAGCTGTAGCATTAATGTGCCAGTGGCTGTTCTAATATTTCAGCAATATAAATTGGCCCATTAATCCGGCCTTTAACTAATTGGTTTACCAGATTATTAGTGATGCAGAAATTTTATTTGACTGTGAAATTTTTATTGGTCATGTTCATTTACTACTTTATCTCCCTAAGAGTTTATGAAGATTCCTCCCACAGATTTCAAAGACAGAGTTTTAGTGTAAGAGGAAGTTTTAATGAAGAAAAATCAGAATTTCTTAAATCTTCTTTTGAATCATTTCATTTTGTATAAACCCTGGGAAAGTGGGCCAGTACTTATTTTCATGGCTATGTTTAATTTCTAGAAACATTTGTAATCATTGCCTTACTAATGTTGTATCTGTCTTAAGAAAGAGAAGTCATTTTTTAGAAGAAATCTTTAATATTATACTTGATAACCTTTGTTATCTTTTTTCAAACTATTTTCTTTTGGCTAAGTCAGCATGCAGCTAACGCAGATCATTACAAACCCCCTTTTCTGAGATTTTACTAATCGCTGTGAACTAAGCAAAACATTTAAGTTGGTTGCTTAAGCTACTGCCGATTACCTGCCACCCTTTAGTTTAGAATGACTACTGACAATTAGAGGTTCTTCTTTCTTCATCTTCGCAGTTTGGAGACTCCCAGCAACTGCGACTTGTTCGAATCCTGCGAAGTACCGTGATGGTTCGTGTTGGAGGTGGATGGATGGCACTTGACGAATTCTTAGTGAAAAATGATCCTTGCAGGGGTAAGGAGATACTTAGGTCAAGATAATAACACCATAAAAATATATCAGTTTTGTACACGTTTCCAGCATCAGTAACATACTTGGATACAATTTTGGTCATTTATTCACGATAGTGAGTGTTTCACATTGGTCTGTCAGCCTAAAGGTTCCCCAGAACTTGTGGCAGCCATGTAAAGCATGTTCTTCTCATGGCTCTTTTTTACTTCTCTGGATAAACATGGCATTGGTAGGCAAGAACTACTGGACGAGATTTTCTTTATGAGGTGATCCCATCTGCAATTTTCAAAACAAGCAATGACACCAACCAGGGAAAGGATCTCACCTGTCATGAAGTAGCAAAGTAGAGGGAAAGAAAGTTGAGGTGATGAAGACTGAAGATACTGGTTAGTAAAAGTTTAAAAGTGACAGTTGTGATGAAATTAGGGGGAGGAGAGGAAAGCAATACATAAAGATTAAAAAAATAAGAACTACCAACTTGACTCTTACTTTGAAGTGACAGATTGGAGCATTAAAAATATAAACATTTACTATAGTAGCTCTCACCATGTCTACAGCCTAAGAGCCCTTGGTTAATTTTTAATTTTCCTTATTTTTTCAGATCCTGTTAGCAATTTTTGAATTTTTAATTGATTTACTTTACACACAGCCTTAACTCTCATTTAATCGATAGACCCGTTTTTCTCTGGAAAAAAAAAACAAGATTTTTGTGCTTTTCTTAAACCTATGAACTCATTTTAATCCTTTTAAACAAATAAACAACAACAAATGTTTGTGCCAGCACTATTAGGCTCCCAGGTGGGAGGTCGAGGTTCCCCTGTGGGCCTCTTTTGTTTTGGTGCTAGCATCTGGGGTTTTTTTTGTGTGTTTGTTTTGTTTGTTTTGTTTTGTTTTTTAAGATTTTATTTATTTATTTTTAGAAATGGGGGAAGGAAGGGAGCACGAGAGGGAGAGAAATATCCATGTGTGAGAGAATTGCATGCCCCCACTGGGGACCTGGCCCGCAACCCAGGCACGTGCCCTGACTAGAAGTCGAACCAGCGACCTTTTGGTTAACAGGCCAGCACTCAGTCCACTGAGCCACACCAGCCAGGGGTCAATGGTGGCATCTGAATATACAGGTATAGTTCCTGTATGTTCCTGGAGTGAGTTCCTGTGCAGTCAGCAGCGTCTCTGCTAAGGCCACGGGGGATCGTTACACAGCCATACTCAGGGGCTCTGCTCCCTGCAAGTCAAAGATGCAACCGCAAAAGGCAGTGAAATAACAGAAGTTCCCTTTTTGTTTTATATTTTGAAAATAATGCAGCCTAAGGTAATGTTTTCGAAAATGAGGTAGTCTAAGGTAACGTAGCTCTCTTTATGAAACAAATTAGAACGTGTAGTGTTCTGTTAGTTCACTTAGCAAAGTTAGCGTGGCTGTCGCAATACCTTCCAAGTACATTTTTCTTATTGAGTCAGACCTTTGAATGCTTTTTCTGAGGCAACTTTTCTTCTAAATTGTGTACTAAAGGCCTGACCCAAGCACTCTTTGCATATTCGACTACTGTACTTTGTTTCTTCTCCTGCTAACAGTATTCTTTAATGTGATTGGTATCCTGTGTCATTTTTTCTAGTTCATCATCATGGGAGTAAAATGTTACGTTCGGAATCAAACTCTTCAATTACTACCACTCAGCCTACTATAGGTTGGCAACCCCTCTCTTTGCCTCTCCTCTCTTACCTTTTCTCTTTCCTACTTTTACATTCTTGCTTTAATTATTTGTTTTAAAATAACACGCTTCATCCATTGCGTATGGCTTAAGTCACATCCAACTGAGCTGGTGCTTCCAAGTTTAAGTTCTGAAAATTTCACACACTTGCGGTGTGTTGCAAATGTAGGTGTTATGTAAGTGATCAAACACATGCTAACACGTTGCTCACTGGGTTCTTGTGGAGCGTTCTCCGTGTGCACATGTGTTTGTATGGGTGTCGCATCACTGATCAGCTCACAGACCCTTGGGTCTGGTGTTTGTGATTGCATGTTGGTAAAACAGCTTTTCAAGGCATATGATAAAAATACTAGCTGCCTCCTTTAAATGAAAAACTTAAAAGTTTTTATGTTGTCATCATGATTAACAAGCCATCTGTCATTCTGTGTAATTCGATTGTTTAATTAATCCCAATGTTATTAAAATACTGGCATTCTCCTGACCTTAGCAGTACATGCAAAAGACACAGTCCCTGCTTCCCTGGCTTGTCTCCTCCGTGTGCAGAAAGGGTAATGAACCCACGTGGGCATCAGTAGCTGGTGGGTTAATGATATTTTAGCATGAGCTTTCCATTTTCATGCTGATTCTTTCTTTACTAGTGGTTATTCTGGCTGGTGTCTAGTGTTAGAATAAACACTTTTTTTTTTCCTTCCCAAACTTACTTGTATCCAAAAGGAATGCATTGTATAGGAATGCATTTACCTTTTTGTTATGCTGCGTTGGAGTTGGCATGGCAAAAAGATGTTCTTCAAATCCTCAGCGTAATCTGTGGTGCCAGGTGGTTGTTCGTCCCATAAAGGTTTGAGAGCCTCTTTTTTTTTCTTCCTTTTCTGTTTGTGTGCATTGTTGTACGTTATGCAATCCAGCTAAAGGAAGGACGAACATGGAACTTCGGGAGAAGTTCATTTTGGCAGACGGTGCCAGTCAGGGTATGGCTGCCTTCCGACCCCGGGGCCGAAGATCGCGACCTTCGTCACGAGGAGCCTCGCCCAACCGGTCAACGTCTGTGTCCAGTCAGGCTGGCCAGGCGGCCGCCGCGCAGGTCCCTGCCACCAGCACACCCAAGGTAGGATTCTGGAAAGAAACATTTTCCTCCTCCCATGCAGTCAGTGTCTTGAGTATACTTTGGAATGTTTTAGGACCCTAGAATTTGTGAACTTTCTCCGTTTGTGTTTCTTCTCACAATATGGCAAATGAAGGAATTTTTTTCTTAAATGCATGTTTTTGCCTTATGGCCTCTAGAGACTATCTGTTTAGGTATTGCTTTGGTTACCTTTCAGATTATTTTCTCTTTGTAAAGCTTCATTCATTTTTTGGTGTGTATGATTTGCCATCAGATCTTTCCACGTATTTTTAATGATTGTTATTCTTACTTTGAAATGTGAGTCTTAGCTATGAGTATCTTTTTCTGTGGCTTCCTTTGTTATCTGCTACCCTTTACATTTGATTTGCCATTGTTCCATACAGATTCTCCATCCTTTAACACGCAATTACGGTAAACCATGGTTGACAAACAGCAAAATGTCAACTCCTTGTAAACCAGCAGAGTGCTCAGACTTTTCCGTACCATCTGCAGAGGTATTGTAAGGCCCCGGATTCTAGTCTAACAGCCTCCTTTGACTGAAATATCACCCACTAACATTGCTTTACCTCTCCTTTAATATGGGTACTTTAGATAATACTATGTCTTTTTAATGGACTTCTATAAAATAAATATCAACCCAGCAATTCTTGGAAGGCGCGAGAGTGACTGCCTAACAAAAAAGACAGTTTTTGCTCCTTTAACAATGTCAGCTTCACATAGTCACACCTGCAAGTGCTGTACCTCCTTTTTTGTTGTTGTTGTTTGTCGTTGTTGTTGTTGTTGTCTTACTCATACTTAATTTTACTTTTCTGTCATGGGGGAGTAAAATACAGGAGATTATATCCAGACCGAAGTAAAGCTTCTTTTAGAGCTGATGGTATGCTATTGCTTCTAAACATGGAAGTGCAGCCAGCCCCCTTTAGGTGAGAATGGGAAGCAATATGATTTGCAAAAGAAACCACTTAAATTAAAACAACTTTTATTGAGTGTTCACTATAACCAAGGTCCTTCTGAATATCTGTTACATTTATTTCTGCCCAAGAACAGTGGTTGGGGGAGACCTAAGCCTTTGATTATCAGAGGGGATTGGGGGCTTAAGTATGCAAAACGTTTTGTGCCATTTTCAAAAGGTATGTGTCTTTTTTAGACTTTAATGGTTGTTATCATTCAGGCAAGCTCTAGCTTTTAATATGGCATGATATATGGGGTAAGATATTTAGGTGATATAAAATTTGCCAAGATTAACACATAGATCGTTTACATTCAATTGAAAGTCAACCATATATCTTTTAAAAGAACTTCTCTATAAAATGGCAGACACAGGCACCAAATAAGCACATATTTGATTAGCAAGAATCACAATAATTAGGGGGGAGAAAAATCCCTAAATAACTCTTCTTGAATTGAAGGAGGCATTTCACGTTCAAGGCCAGGATCCAGGAATAACAGTGGTAAGTGCCTTTAGAAAGCCCTCTGTGCTTTTCATAACACTTTCTTATCTAGTATTTAATCCTCGCATCAGTAATAACAGGCAGGCAGAGGAAATTTCATTAACCCTGTGCCTCAGATGGAAACAGCATTAGTGATGGGGTAGAAATGGAACAGAAACGACTCATTCTTCAGCTCTTCCTCATTCCCCAGCCCCTCCTTTCCAGCCCTTCCCTCAAGTGAGAATGTTAGTGTTGTATATTACACCTAGAGATGTCTGTCACTGCTGATGGGTGTATTGTGGAAAAAACTGAGAGCCATTTGAGGAACCTCAAACAACATAATTTTTAAAAATATATAGAGCTGCTTTGTTAGATCAGGTTTTTAAAAAGTAGGGAGTCCCCAAAATTCAAGTCTTAAGTGTGCTATTTTGACCAGTAGAAAACTGTGTTTTATTTCAGATCGTCTCATCCAAGAAAATCAACCAAATAAACAAAACAACAGTGCACTTTTATAGAATGGTCTTTAAAGGCAGGGTTTATAACAAAAAAAATCAACACAACGAAGGCATTCTGAGCAGAATGATTTGGGTCCTCCATGGCAATGAATTCTGCTGCCTTGAGTGATGTTTCACAGTTGTGGGTCTTCGCCCTCTAATGGATTCTTGAGGTTCTTAGTTAGGAATTTTACCAGATCAGAGTAGTCAGATCTTGGGCAAATCACTTCCCTCGTCAGGGCCTCACTTTTCACATTTGTAAAAAACGTTGCGATTGGTTGAGTGGGGAGATTAATCGTGGTCATATGTGTGAACATACTTTGAAAACTTAAGTATTATATGTATAGAAATATATAAATTCTATACTTAAAGATATGTATGGAATACATATGTAAATGAATTATGAAGATTATGTTAATATTACAAATTTATAATCCTGCTGTATCAAAAGGTCTTACATATGCTTTATTAAACATTTAAAACTACTTAATAAAGGAACAATTAGTTTTTTTGAATGCACACATACTTTAATTCTTCCAGATAACTCCCTGACTGACTTTATGAGAATCTCTACACTTCTTAGGAAATTTGTTGTTGTTCTTTTGTTTTTTTTTTAAACTTTGGGAGAATTGTCCAAATGTTGCAGACGTCTATAAAAAAATGCAGTGGTTTTAGACTTACAACAAAATTTCATAGCTATGATTGCTTTAGACAGTCCCTGTGAACTCCTGTAAGAATTTTTAAAGAATTATCCACAGATGTTGCCGACGTATCTTGTGTGTAAGGACCATAGAAGGTGAGAGAGCCAAGAGATGAAGTGGCATTGCAGCGAGTTAGAAAACATCACTTTCTTGCAGTTAATTTGTTTAAATTATGGCTGTCTGGGCTTTACTTACTTATTGTTCCAATTCGTTTTGCCTGGTTTCCTGAAGGCTCTGCTGCAGCAGGATGTCCGAGCCCAGCTGTTCAGAGCTCTGTCTTCTCCCTGTGCCTTGTTGTCAGCATGGTTTTACCAATCTTCTCTTAAAACTCTGACATTTACTAACAGACTGGAAGACACTAAAGCACTAACAGTTTAATTTGTCTTTTTTTCCTCGCCATCCTTTGGGGATCTCCGTTTTTGTTTGTTTGTTTGTTTGTTTGTTTGTCTGTCTTCAACATGAATTCATTTTCTTTGGAAGGTTCCCTTTGAAATCAGGGAGAGAATAAGAAATTAGTGGAGACAAGCGAGTGGAACCCCGTGCCTCATTGAAAAGGCCCAGTAGAGGGTTTGCACCTGTCTGTAAAGTGTGGTCGGTGTTACATCACAGAACACAAACAATGTCTTGAACTGTCCTTTCCCCGATTGAATACAGGGAACACCTATACAAGGCAGCAAGCTTCGACTTCCGGGCTATTTATCAGGGAAAGGCTTCCACTCCGGGGAAGACAGTGGCTTGATAACGACTGCAGCTGCCAGAGTCCGAACACAGTTTGCCGGTGAGTGTGGTGCGTTTCTGTCTTTAATGGCTTTTGCAGTATGTTTTGGAGATGAAAGTCCCCTTACCTCCTCGTTGGGAAGAAGTTATGAATTGCTGATGCTGTACTGTATTCTTTTGAAATGACACAAAGCCCCAGTCCTCCAACAAAAGGAGGGGATAAATGAGTCATGGAAATGAGTAACTAGAAAAGCCCTTTTGGAAAGTAACAGAAAGATGAGAACAGAAGAAAAACGGTGGTAGTATCCTACCCCTTTTTTAGCTGCAAAGTCTTGGTTCTTCTGTCTACTTGGAAAGTGTCCTGGGCTCTGTTTCGGCTGGTTGGAAAAACCCAACCATGCTGGGCCTTAAACCAGGGCTTCTCATATTCCTTCACAGAATAGTGACCCTAACCCTGGGGTTCTGGGCTCAGCAGCATGACGCTTCTTTAAAGTTTCAAGTCCTTTAAATTCCTGTGTGCTTTCAAAGACTCATCCTTGGGCTGCGCTTGCACCCGAGAGTTTGTTTCGTTTTGCACGGCACACATCTGGGTATGTACACTAAACTTTGGAAAGCACAACCTTAAATTATAGCTGTTTTCTTGTATCTGTTTGTAATAAATGGAATCCTATTTTAAGCAGGGTAAGCCCAAACCTAAATTTCGTTTGTAAGTCTAGCTTTTTCTATATTGTATCTACTGAGAGTGAGGCTGTCCTACCCTTGTGGAATGGAGAGGCCACAAATCCACAGTATTTTCTGAGCGCCTGCAAGGTGTCAAGAGGACTCGCTGAGACCAAGGGGGCATGAAGTTTCAGGAGTCTGTTGCAGTTGGACCCAGTGATAAGAGTGACCTGTCTCTGCCCTTTTTCCTCAGACCCCAAGAAGACTCCCAGCCGACCAGGAAGCCGAGCTGGAAGCAAGGCCGGGAGCAGGGCCAGCAGCCGCCGTGGCAGTGATGCGTCAGACTTTGACATTTCAGAAATCCAGTCTGTGTGCTCAGACGTAGAGACTGTCCCCCAGACACACCGGCCTTCGCCCCGAGCAGGTTCTCGGCCATCCACAGCCAAGCCGTCCAAAATCCCCACGCCCCAGAGGAAGTCACCTGCCAGTAAATTGGACAAATCCTCAAAGAGATAGTGCAATTGGTTCCACCAAGGCCCTTCCTTGAGCATTTATTATTTAAGTTTGAGAGATGTAAAATATGATGTAGAAATTATTGTGAAATATTGCAAGAGGTGAGTTTAAAATTCTGCAGATGGCCTTATTTGTGTATTTGTCTTTTTATTTTATCTGTATAATTTTTTTGTCAGATATTCTGGGGCTAAAGTCACATCGTATGTGAGGGGAAAGATAGAGTTTAACATGCACTAACATTTCTGCACTGTACGTCTCGCGTACACACTGAAACCAGTTCCCGTACCTGCGGGTAAGCCCACATCCTCTGACGCCACAGCCCTACGTCGGTAGCTAACGTTAAGGATACCTCATGAATCTTTCTTGCTTTCGTGGACACTCTGAAATGGGGAAAGACACACACAAGGGATATACTTCAGTGTGATTTCAATATTAAATAGAAACTAAAAGCTGGAGGGCAGAAAGATAAACACATCTACACAGTTATTTCAGCTGTATCTGACAGAGATTTCCCAGGCCGTTACTCTGAGCACTCGCCGGTGCTCTGAGGTCCGAGAGCCCTACGCCATTTCTGTGCCATTGCTTCACATGAGGCCAGAGGTGTCCTGGATATTAGACCTATTATACTGTAAGAATATAATTATAAAGTGCATTCATATAAATGTGAGGTTTTCTTTTGCTTGAGTGGACAGTAGCACCTGTATCATCGAACTCATTTTGTATCAAAGCAATTTTGCTTGCGGAAAGCTATGAAATAAAACATGTCCCTTAACTACATTGCTATGGAATTAATTTTTTTCCCCAGGGAAAAATCAGTGTATTTTTTTATGAGCAATATCAATTTGGAGTGACCAAAAAAATACTTAAAAATGGGTAAAAATGGGTTTATTTTGATTTCTCATCTGAAATAATCATGTTCTGGTATTATATCTATATTTAATAAATATATACATTTTAACTTATTATGTATACTCACTATAGAAAGATACTAGTATGCATTTAATAAAACATATTCACTTGAACATACTGAATACCTGATCATTTAAAGTGAACTTTTGCTGTTGTTTTTTTTGTTTGTTTGTTTAAAATAAAGCTTATATGTATGATGTATTTTTACTAACCGTGTAACAGGGTCAGCTCAGGGGACATCAAACGCAGGGATATATTATAATAAATACATGATACAATTACATTACCCACTAATTCTACAAACATATTTAATAAGTGCCGACCACGTGCCAGCCAGTCGGGGACCTTGAGGCTGCAGAGTCCCTTCCTCTTACAGTCAAGTGGGAAACGGTTAATAAACAAGTAAATCACCAAAAACCGTAAACCGAAACCAGGAGATATGTGACAGGGTGGCTGGTTTTATTACAGTAGTGCAGTAATAGTCTTCTGGCCTGTGTACCTTTAAGAAGCAAATGATAGAATTTTCCTAAATATAAAAATGGTATCAAATATAATTACAAATATGGCAGATTATTACTTTGGGCATGACAGGGCATGACTTTCCCTATAAATCTGTAAATTTATTTCAGCAAATGGCAGCAGCGCTGTTCGGGTTCAAGGGGATAGTATGTGTTCCCTGCTTGGCCTTTTTCATGGAGGCCAAGGCAGAAGAGACTGGAATTCCCACTAAGAGAAACTGAGTACCACATTTAAGTGATAGTACTTCCTTCTTGTCTGAAAGCAGGGGTCTCAGGCGGGAGTCTGGAGGGAAAGGGTCACTCCAACCCGAGAGATCGCTTGCCGTAATGCACGCGTTTGAGCAGAAGCTCGTAGCCCAAGAAGGCGGCTGAGATTACTGTTACTCCTTTGGTGCTTCGCACGTGATCCCGTTTCTACTTCAAAGGCAAATTTAAGGAAACGATTTTATCTCTGTCCACTGAATGCCACCCCTGTTAAAGACCTAGGGATTTTGCTTTTTTTAGTAATAAAATAACCTCTTGGAGAAAAATCAGTGGTTTAAAATATTTCAGAGAAACCTTAAGGAACTGCTCCTAGTTATCAGCAATTGCCCTCAGGGGGAGCTTTTCAAACTCTGATGCCCGATGCTATTTCATCTTGAACTAATCCTGTAGCCTCAGGCAGACTTCAGAAAAGTTCTGCAGTTTCGGTGAATACAGCAGACACACCTCTACTACGCATGTTCCTTCTCTTTACCTTTTTCTTCCTGCCTGCCTTAAAAAAAAAATACATTGGAATGACTCTCAGCTCTAAATATTTTAATGTAAAGATTGGTTCTGTTAAGAGAGAAACTGTGGCATATTAAAATTTTTAAGAATTTGTGTGAGGAAAAATTGATTGGAATCGGGTAGCGCCAAACCAGAAGTGCTTGGGAGTGAGTTCTCCACCAACAGGGGCTCGGAGGCAGACTTCTACAAAGACAATGCTGAAGCAAAGCGAGGAAATTACTGATGGGCTACAGCTTTAAAGCCTGGTTGGCTGGCTGTGCTCGTTTGTCCTTAGCGGTTTGATTTTGTAACCTTGAGTCATTTTACAGGCTTAGCTTTGGGTTTGCTTACATAGACTACAAGCCGCCATGGCGTTATACCATTACACATGGTTCCACCTCTGTGTAATAGCTTCCTTATTTAATTAACAGTGCCACGTTAAACGTTCTCCACTGTGGCCACAGAAATTCGAGATGATCGTTGGTAAGGTCAGCCTGCTTGTTCAGCTTTGACACAGAGTAGTATTCACCGGAGGCCTCGCACCGGCCCCAGCCTGATTCCTAAACCGGACCCTGTCCGCCCCCGGACCAGTGCGACTCCAACTGGTTTCTGGACAGCAGACCGGAAAAAGAGTCGCTCAGAGTAAGTCTGGAAGCACAAAGGTTGGGGGATTGGAGGGAAGCTTAGCCAACACCTCCAGAGGCAGGGCCAGGGAGCGGGTGCCCCCGCGGCCCCGCAGGTACGTTGGCTGGTTGCTCCTTGTTCCTGTGGGGAGTCAGGGGACCCCTTTGGTTTCCTCTTCAGACCACAGATTTGTCAAAAGATAAACATTAAAATTTTTAAGAGTTTATTTGAATTAAGATCGATTTGAATTGGGCGGTGCCAAGACGAAAGTGGTTAGGAGCGCTCCCCTGACCTGACTGGAGCTGCAAAGAGAACTTCATAGCGGAATTTATTCATTGGCCACAGCTTAAAGCCTAGTTCACGGCTTCTGAAGTTTGTCCTTAGCGTTTCGATTTCCGAACCTTGAGGCATTCACAGGCTTAAATTTGGGCTTGCGTACCTAAGCAGCCACAGCATTGGAGCCACCTTGGACCGATGGCCTCCTTGTCTAATTAGGTCTTAATCATTAGAAAAGCGGGATCATGGAGTAGACTTGTGTCTTAAAAACCAAAACTACTCACTCTTACATCTTGCCACCTTCTTTTGAAACAATAGGCTACCCTTTTTGATATCAGTACAGAAGTAGATGGGCTTGGCCAGATCTCAGCTCTGGTTCCTTTAAGAGCAAATCCGGGCAGAAGGCCCGGGAAGTGCCCTGCTGGCTGTAGGGAGGCTGACCTGTGAAAATGAAAAGGAAGGGAGTTTGGGAAATGATCTTGTTTTCTTTATTTTGATCACTTTAAAACTTGCCATAAATATTTAGAACAAGAGAAATTGTAATGAGCTGCAGTGGTTTACTCCTTTTAACAAAGTGTTTTGCAATGCATGTGCTTTATTGTGAAATGGGTGGTCCAATTCCACCCAACAATACATTTGCAAAGGGCCCAAGCTCTTGTGTGTCTGATGACACTGCCTTAGAATCTACCTTCTCTGCCAGCGGTCTAAGACTTTTTTGGTGGCATAGCTCCATCAATAAAAGTTTTTTGAGCAAACACGTCCAATGAATTTCATTAATTTCTTCGAAGTTATTATTTGCACGTATTTATTATTAACTAATTTCTCAAGGCTCGGTGTAACCTTGGAGTGAGGGTTATCTTTAACAACATTGGCATAGGCATACAAATGTATTTTAAATAGTCTTTGATGAGTTTTTGGCCAACTTTTTATCAAATCTGATGAGATCCTCCCTGGTTTAACTCGTGATGTGGCGGATGAAGGGTTTGTTCCAGAAGTCATCTCTGCCATTTTCTTAGTTGTTTCTTGCATTTTAAGTGTCTTCGATCTATGTTGATTTTTTAAAAAATTTTGCAGGGATCTCTAAAAGTCATATTTTGTAAAGATTACTTCATGAAAAAGAGATAAAATATGTAATCTCACCCAGCTTGATGTAGATCACCTGCAGTCTATTGCGCATGCTGAAAGCAAGCTAGGAGTTCGGGAGCTGTTGGGATGGCTTCCAAACTCTGTCCTCATGTCATGTCAGATACTGAGCATGAGAGGACACTGGATGTCACTGAAGGACAGGCACCAGCGTCAGTCTGCAGTAAATGTTCATGAAGGTTAATTTGCTCCTCCTCCTTTTAGATGAAATGTAAGTATAAAATAGACATCTTATTTTTTTTTCCTGCACCCTATGGGTTCATCTTTCATTCATCCAATTTTAAGGGTCACTGTGAAATTGACCCTTAACTGTGAAATAACTATTCTACACTATTTTCTTCATTCTACTGTTTCTCAACCATCTTTTTGAACAGGGTAAAAGTATGCTATAAAGTTCCCTTCCCCTGTCCTCCTAGCTGTGCAAGAATGCACCTGTGTGCTAGGGGTTACTTGTAATTGCAGGCACACCTCGTTCTGTTGTGCTTCGCTTTATCGCGCCTCACAGGTGTTGTGTTTTTTTGTTTGTTTGTATTTTTTACAAAAACTTTATAGCGGAATTTATTCATTGACCACAGCTTAAAGCCTAGTTCACTGCTTCTGAAGTTTGTCCTTAGCGTTTTGATAAAGGCAAGACCCTCCACCAGCAAAGAGATCATGACTTGTTTTATTGTGATCCTCACTTTATTAATGGTGCTCTGGAACTGAACTTGCAATATCTCTGAGGTATGCCTGTGTCATCTCCTAGTTAGCTATTCTTCAAAAATTCAGTAAGAGAACAGGGGACATATCAGTAATCTGAAGCCACAGTTCAGCTCTGGCCCTGGTCACCTCTCACCTGTGCTACTATAATGACCACCTGTTTATCTCCTCACTTCCAAAGTCTCCTCCAGACATCAGTTTGGAGAAATTGACATCAAAGAGAGGGACATGGCTTTGATATGAAAGACGGGAATATAGGGTGATTAAGATGGGACAAGAGAAGTCAAGGGAGTTACCCCGAAGTGACTGACTTCTGCCAGCAAAGCAGATGTGTACTGCCTAGAGTTAAGGAAACATTTATAGGTTAAGGTATTTGAGTTGAGCAGAGATGGTTTGAAAGAGCAGAGACCATGAGTTTATAGTTACCTCGATCTGCAGGGTGCAGCCTGGGGTACAAACAGAGAGGACAGTAAGTTGATTGATCTAGAGCTGGGTTTTTCCAACCAGGCTCTACAGAAAGCAACGGATTGGAGCAATGGAAGGAAGCAGAAGGCGAAGGATGGGTTGCGACCTGAGAATCAGGTGTTAGGTACCCAGAAAAAAGGGTTTGGGAGGAAGCCACACTAAGGGAGGGAGTTTGGATCAGGAGGGTAGAAGTCTAGAGCCGTCTGGACGAGCGCACAGGAGGGCTGTATTACCAAGAGTGACATATTTGGGACATTGTCTAAGGATTGCAAGAGTGTGAATTTTGGTGGCCTCAGCAGTTTATTAAAGATTAGTCTCAGCTGTTCCAAGTCTTCGTTGATTTTTATTGCGCTTGTAGCAAAATTGGCCTGGGAAAGCAATAGTCACCTCCTACAGTGGGGGAGAGGGCGGAGGAGCCTGACTTTCAGCTGGGATTGGTTATGCTTCAAAGCCCCAAGTAGGTTGACGTGTGCACGTATGTGTGTCTAGCTCTGGGTCTTCAAGCAGGCAGGTGTCTCAAGCTTTTAGGACTATGGTATGTTGATATATACTTATTAGATCTAGTTGTGGGCATGAGTGAAAAATAGATTACCATACAGGCTACATTTCTGAAAGGAGGACTGACCAGGCAGAAAAACAGACATGGTTAGGTTTTTAATTACTGTACTAGGGCAGAAAAAATACTAGCTTCAAAAATAACCAGTCTGTGGACATATGTCTGGTCAACAATTTGGTCACAATACAGCTGCTTGAGAAATGACCAGTAACTTCAGGGGAACAGGGTAGATTTGAAGCAGCGTCTTCAGATGTAAGCCCTAGGCGTTGCAGCGCCATAGCTGAGCATGGATTGATTTGAGGTTGCTTCTCCTGGGAAATCTTTTGCTGCTTTAGGTACTTGATTATGCCCATATGAGTTTTTGTCTCAGTTTTGGTTTGTAAAGCTCTTAACACAAATATCATAATATGAGGCTCCCAACTAGTCATTGAACTAGTAGGTAAGTATTATTTGAATTTTATGAATAACCTAAATGAAGCCGTAGAGGTGGTTATTAGTCTAGGCTCACATGGCTAGATAGTGAGTGAGTAGGTAAATCTTTTCACGCCAAGACCAGAAATCACTCCACCACGCCTCACCATTTTCCCAGGATCTGTGCATTCTTTTCTAAAGATGGTCACTTCGTAAAGACATGATCATGACCTCTCTAAAAAAAAAACAAAACCACACACACACACACACACACACACACACACACACACATCTCATCTGGATTTTCCACAGTGGTAAATTTTATCTTATAATAGTTTTAGTATCTTCTTTGGGGAATTGAAAATGTCTGTATGCCACAACTAGATTAATTTTCCATTGTTTCACATCTCATTGAATTATCTGGTTCCAACAAAGTAGTGACCTTTTAAAACTGGTTTGTTGAATAAGATGGTCTAACTTGAAGCAGCTAATATCTAGCACTGGCTTTCCTTCCAGCCACTACAGGATGCTTTAGTTCCTCTGTAAAGTTGCTTCATCAGATAACTACCGGAGCCCTTGTTCCTCCTGCTGCCAAATTGGTATCCTAAATGACTTACCACTTGAATTAGACTTTTGAATATTCTACCTTTTGCTTAAGTTCATTGACAATATATGTGGATAAATATTGACACTCTTCACTAACTATGTCATGGTGTAGTATTTTCAGATCAAGTGGTTTTCAAAAAGTTGCTTCAGGTGTAGAGGCACTGGTATATGTGATCTCACCAAAAGATCTAATACGTATGTTGAAGGAATGATGTACATTTCCATCTTCCTGCTTTGTTCTTGGTCAGTTTGACTACAGTCCTTTACAAGGTGGTCCAAGGCACTTACCTTGATTCTCACTCAAATTAGGCAGTACGTCCATGCATGTGTTCTTTTGCTCATACTTACTCGTATACACTTCTGAAAATGTATCCTTTAAATATAAGTTTAATATAGCAATGTCAGAATAATTTGCTTTTGTCAAATGAAAGGTAGTTAATTCAGTGGAGAACTTTTATTTAGGACATTCCTTTGATCTATGTTACCTGCATTTCGAGAGTGTGATGTTTTATACATTCTGTAATACATTTTGTTATCAATTTCTGATTATACAACTACACTTGTTAAGTGTAGGAAATTTAGTAAATATATAAAAGTAAAAAGAGGAAAATAATCACTCATCACCCCACTAAGAATAAATCATTGATAAATTTGGGGGGAGTGTTAATTTGTTTTAAGTTTTTGATGTCATACTATACTTTCATTTTAGTAACTCCAATTACATCTTTAAACTACAAAACACCAATGACACTGTAAGTTATTTATCTGTGGTTATTTTAGTCTTTAAAACTTAAAAGAGGATATTTATGTTGTTTTTCATTGCTGTACAACAATCGCCCCAAACTGAGTGATTTCAAACAACAAATCTTAACGGTTTCTGTGATCGGGAATCCGGGCTAAGCCTGGTTGGGTCGGGTGCTCCGGGATCTCTTATGAGGCTGCCATGAAGGCGCCAGCTAGGGCCATAGTCATCTGTTTCACAGTTTGTTTGAGGCAGGATTCACTTCTAAGTCCACTCGTTGGTTGGCTGGTCATCAAGGTTCCACTCCTCGTGGGCTGTCGGACTAAGGGCCTCGGTTTCTTGCCGGCTGCTGGCTGGAAGACACTCAGCTTCTCGACACATGGCCCCTCCCACATGGCAGCTTTTGCTTTATCAAAGCGTACAAGCCAAGAAGACAATAGAGTCTGTCAAAATTATAAGTCATAGTCATGTCGTTTCATAACCTAAGCATAGAAATGACATCCTATCACCTTTGCCATATTCTATTAGAAGCAAATCACTAGGTCCAACCCGTACTCAAGGGCAGGGGATTACACAAGGGCAAAATTGCCAGGAGGCAGGGATCCCGGAGGGCCATCTCTGCAAGCTGTCTACTTCAATACTAGATCAGAAAAACTGTATTCTAATCCTTTAACTGTTTTATGTAATGGAGAGACTGGTGTAAAAACCTCAAAGCTCTTTTCATCGCACACGAAAAATATGACACCGGTTCAACACAACCTAGACAGGAAGAGTAGTGCTTCTTCAATAAAGTTTCTTCAATAAAGCGTTTCTTCAACAAAGTTGTAAAAAGTAACCTATAGTACTGGAAAATGAGCAATGTAAGCATTCAAGCAAAGATTGTCTACCCCAAGCCATAGGAGGAGTAGCATGTGAAACAAGAAATAAAAACAGGTTAGAGCACAAACAGGCAACCAGGAGTCCCTAACAGGGCGATGCAGAGGCATTGGGAAGCTAATGAACATTCTTCAGATACAGTGAGAGGATTGATGGGACGAAGACTCTAGGTTGGGAACTCATGGGAACCCACCTGGTTACATGCTGCTGCGTCCCATCCTCCTTAACTCCTTTCCCTTTGTGACTCTAGAGATTTTAGTTGCTGTTATATGAAGACATTCGATTCTTTCCACCAGGAAACACCTCTCGTGGCCAGAAATATGTGCTTGTTGTCATTGGCACCTAAGTGCTCCTTTGCTGCCTAGATTCACAGGAATTAACTAGCTCTTCAGGGTTTATGCCTCTTTCAAATTTTCTTCCATTGGATCCCACATTTGCAACACATGCATTTTATTGGGTAGGCCAAAAAGTTCATTAAATTTTTTTGATACGATGGCTCTAGTAGTGCTTAGTTGTCTTTAACTTCATTTGAAGCAGTTTTGTCAGATTGTATTGTGACAGCTGTCATATCAGCATGCATTAAAAAAATAAATTATCAAACAGGGAAGATGGCAGCGAAGTAGGTAGGAGCTAAACCCTTTTGACTATGCACCCAACTGGGACACCTGGCTGATCTTCTGAAGAACTGCGTGATCAGCCATTGAAATTCCAGCTTATTTGAAGTTTAGAAGCCAAAGATTGCAGGGGAACAGGGGACGATAGAAAAGGGACGGTAAGGAGGTTTGTAGGCCATCTGGAAGGTCCCCAGCCCTGTGCCAGGGACCGCGGATACTGCAGGAGCTTTGGAGGAGGGCCGGCTCAGCGATTGTAACTTGCCAGTTTCCTCCCCTTCCACAGCAGCGAAGTCACAGACCTGCACCAGTAGAGACTTGGTCACTGAGCACTGGGAGACACAGAGCAGGCGTCGCACGGCAGCTGAGACAGTGGCCGCCGCCTGGGACAATACTAGAGGAATTGGGGAGCCGGTCCACACCAGGAGATGGGAGAAGAGAAGGGCCGCGACTGACCTTGACCCAGATGGTCCCGGGACCGGTCAGTTGGGCTGAGTGAAAATCGCGGCGATTGTTAGGAAAGGTCGCCCGCACACAAGGGGAATTCATTTAAACAAAGGCTCTCAGCCGCTGTGCAAGGACCTCAGGGGCGCTGCTGCTGGGACAGAGAAGGAGGAGGGGCGTGAGTTGCTCCAAATGAGGGCCCCCAAACACTGATCAAAGCCGGGCAACCGGGGCCAAAGCGGTAGCTGTCCCCAGAGAGGCTTAATTTAATACGGGAACTAAACTGCCCAAAGAGGACTTTGTGCACGTGCAGGCCCAAGCCAGCAAAGAGTGAGGAGGAGGGGTGCAAGTTGCTCCCACTTGGTGCACCTCACGGACTAATCAAAGGGCTGCACACCGCGGGGTGTTAAAGGCGCCGGCCTGACCCCTACAGACAGCGTGGGCTTTGCAGCGCTCTGAGGGCTCGGCTAGAGGCTGTGAACCCGGGAAAGCGGCAGCCCAGACACCGCCCCCATTCTCGCATATCCACAGGAGAGAAAAAAACAAAACAAAACAGAAAACAGAAAAATGGAGCCCAACCCCCCTCTGACTGAAGCATCAAGGAAGACCAGCAGAACCAGTTTGTTGGGTTTAAAGTCAGCTGAAGGCTTTCTTTCTTTCTTTCTTTCTTTCTTTTCTCCTTTCTTTTCTTATTCTGGCAAGTGTAAGACAGTAAGACCTGGAGCTGTGAAAGGACCAAAGGCAGATCCAGAGCGAGATCAGAAGGCTAACGCCAAAAACTGAGAAAAAATTTCCAATTGATATCCTTCAGAGCTTGCATTTTGTTTCTTATTTTATTTCTTTGTGTTATTTTTATTTTTTAATATATTTTAATTTTTTAATTTTTCTTCCTTATGTTTAGGTTTCTTTGTTTTGTTTGTTTCTTTGATTTCCTGGTTTGACTTGTTTTCCTGCTCCACCTTTACTATTATATTTTAATTTCTTTCCTGACACTAAACCCATATTCCAATAACACACTACTCTTAGCCTTTTAATTTGTATTCTTTTTATTCAGATTAAATATTGCTTGTCTTATTGTTGTTGTTCCAAATCCCACACAGCACCCTACCCGGGGTTTGGCCCATTTTGCTCTCTCATATCTTCCTGAGCCTTATTACTGTTGTGGTTAACTTGATTCTCTCCCACACTACCCCAAGTGTCTATCACTTACTCTCACTGTATCTCATCATCTAACCCCACATAGGCATTCTGCTTTCTGGAGTCAGCTCACATTCTACCCACCACCCCCATAAGAGTCTTATCTCTTTTTCACCTTTTATAAAAAGCGACTACTTGGGTGAATTATCACACTTATTGTGGTACTTCTCCAAGGATCTCCTATCTGCTCCCTACTTGTTAGCACTTTAATTCCCATGTAACACTCCCCCACTTACTCCACTTTGCCATCGCCCTGCCCCTGATCACATACAAGATAAGGGGGGAGTTGTGAATACCAGTAAACCCGAAGGAGGAGAGAACCCCCCATAAAGAAGCCACCAACAGGAAAAGCCCAAGTACAAGATGGGACACCACACAAATGGAAGAAAGGGCACACCTAGAGCATCCAGACAAGGAGACCAAAGAGACGGCCCCACTGAGTCCCACAGAACCCCTACCACTGAGGCTCACACCACAAAGAGAGCCAGCAAAGCAGAGCCTCAGGAATCACAGAGCCAAACAAAAAGAGTCCCCGAAAATGGGGAGACGAAGAAAGAACCAGCAATCGAAAGGAATAGAAGGCTCCCCGCTAAGACAGCTAAATGGAATGGAGGCAAGCAAACTATCAAATATAGAATTCCACAGAATGGTGATAAGGATGCTCAAGGAACTCACAGACAGCTATGAGGAACTGAATGAGAACTACAACAGTATGAAAAAGGAAATAGAAACCTTAAACAAGAACCAGGAAGGAATGAAGAATACAATATCTGAAATAAAAAATACACTGGAAGGAATTACAGGTAGGCTGCATGAAGCAGAGGGATGAATTAGTGAGCTGGAAGATAAGGTAGAAAGAAATACCCATGTAGAGCAGCTGCACGGAAAAATACTTAAAAATATACAGATATCTTAAGAGAAATTCAAGACAACATGAAACACAACAACATTCAAATCATAGAAATACCCGAAGGAGAAGAAAAGGAGCAAGGGATAGAAACCCTGTTTCAAAAAGTTATGACAGAAAACTTCCCGAACCTGGGGAGGGAAAATACCACGTAAGTTGAGGAAGCACAGAGAGTCCCAGCCAAGATGACCCCAAAGAGGCCTACCCCAAGACACATCATAATTAAAATGCCAGGTTTTAAAAACAAAGTGAGAATCTTAAAAGCAGCAAGAGAGAAATAAGAAGTAACACACAAGGATGCAAAGATAAGGCTAGCAGCTGATTTCTCAACAGAAACACTACAAGCCAGAAGGGAATGGCAAGAAATATTCCAAGTAATGAAAAGCAAAGGCCTGCAACCAAGACTACTCTACCCAGCAAGACCCTCAATTAAAATGGAAGGAGAAATAAGGAGTTTCCCAGACAAAAGAAGGCTGAAAGAATACATGTTTTCCAAACCAGCACTGCAAGAGATGCTAAAGGGACTACTATTAAGAAGAGGGAGAAAAAGGGCGGGGGGGTGAACACAAGTATAAAAGGGGAAAAATGAATAAGTACTTATCAATAATAACCTTAAATGTTAATGGATTAAATGCTCCGATCGAAAGACATAGCGTAGCTGAATGCATAAGAAAATGTGATCTGCATGTATGCTGCCTGCAGGAGACCCACCTCAGAAAAAAAGACCTACACAGACTGACAGTGAAGGGTTGGGAAAAAATATGCCAAGCAAATGGACAGGAAAACAAGGCCAGGGTAACAATACTCATATCAGACAAAAGAGACTTCAAAACAAAAGCCATAAAAAGAGATATTGAAGGGCACTACATAATACTCAAGGGAACAATCCATCAAGAAGACATAAACATTATAAATATACATGCACCCAACATGGGAGCACCCGAATATATGAGGAAAACCTTGGAGGCCTTCAAGGAAATAGAGACAGCAACACACTGACACTAGGGGACTTTAACACCCCGCTCTCAAAATCAGATAGATCTTCCAAACAAAATACCAACAAGGATGTTGTGGCATTGAACAATGTCCTAGATCAAATGGACTAAACTGATATATATAGAGAACCTTTCACCCCAAAGAAGCAAAGTAACACATTCTTTTCAAATGCACACGGAAAAGTTTCAAAGATAGGCCACATGATAGGCCACAAAACAAGCCTCAAAAAATTCAAGAAAATTGAAATCATATCAAGCATTTTCTTGGACTACAAGGGCCTGAAACTGGAACCCAACCTCAAGGAAAAAACTCAAAAACACTCAAACTCACGGAGACTAAATAGCATGCTATTAAACAATGAATGGGTTAATAGTAAGATCAAGCGAGCAATCAAAAGTTTCTGGAAACAAATGAAAATGAGTACAAAACTGTCCAAAACTTATGGGATGCAGGAAAAGCAGTTCTGAGAGGGAAGTTCATAGCGATACAGGCCTACCTGAAAAAGAAACATTTCAAATAAACAACCTAATAGAACATCTACAAGAACTGGAGGAACAACAACAAACAAAGCCCAGAACAATTAAAAGGAAGGAAATAACCAAGATCAGAGCAGATTTAAATGGCATAGAGACTAAGAGAACAATTCAAAGGATCAATAAATCCAGGAACTGGTTCTTTGAAAAGATAAACAAAATCAACAAGCCTTTCAGTAGACTCATCAAGAAAAAAAGGTAGAGGACCCAATAAATAAAATCAGAAATGAAAGAGATCACAACTGATACCACATACATACAAGGACTGTAAGAAATTACTCCAATAACTATATGCCAAGAAATTTGAAAACCTGGGTGAAATGGGCAAATTCCTGGAAAAATACAATCTTCCAAAACTGAATGAAGAAAAAGCAGAAAGCCCGAACAGACTGATAACAGCTGGGGAAATCGAAGCAGTAATCAAAAAACTCCAGCAGACAAAAGCCCCGGACCGGATGGTTTCCCAGGAGAATTATACAAAACATTTAAGGAAGAACTATCCTCTATCTTTCTCAGACTATTCCAAAAAATTGCAAAAGAGGGAAGGCTCACAAACTCTTTTTATGAAGCCTTCATCATCCTAATCCCAAAAACAGATGAGGACATAACAAGGAAAGAAAACTACCGGCCAATATTGCTGATGAACGTAGATGCTAAAATCCTCAAGAAAATATTGGCAAACTGCATCCAGCAACACATTAAACAGATCATCCACCATGATCAAGTGGGATTCATCCCAGGGATGCAAGGATGGTACAATATTTGCAAATCAATAAACTTAATACATCACATAAACAAAAGGAAAGACAAAAATCACATGATCATATCAATAGACACGGAAAATCATTTGATGAGGTACAGCACCCACTTATGATCAAAACACCCAGCAAAGTGGGAGTAGAGGGAGCATACTTCAACACAATAAAGGTCGTATATTTGAAACCAATAGCCAACATCATACTCAATGGGGGGAAAAATTAAAAGCTTTCCCACTAAGATGAGGAACAAGACAAAAGTGTTTGTTCTCACCACTTCTATTCGACATAGTATTGGGGGTCCTAGCCACAGTGATCAGAAAAGAAAAAGAAATAAAAGGCATCCAAATAGGAAAGGAGGAAGTAAAACCGTCATTGTTTGCAGAAGATATAATTGTGTACATAGAAAATTCCATAGACTCCACCAAAAAACTACTTGACCTAATAAGTGAATCTGGCAAAACAGCAGGCTACAAAGTCAATATTCAGAAATTGAAGGCATTTTTGTACACCAACAATGGAATATCAGAATCAGAAATCAGGAAAAAAATTCCATTCACTATAGCAACAACAACAAAAAAATAAAGTACCTAGGAATAAACCTTACCAAGGAGGTAAAAGACCTGTATTACAGGAAACTACACAATGCTGAAGAGAGAAATTAAGGAAGATACAAATAAACAGAAGCATATAATGTGTTCATAGATCAGAGGAATTAACATCAAAATGTCCATATTACCCAAAGCAATTTATAGATTTAACACAATGCCTATTAAAATACCAATGACATATTTCACAGATATTGAACAAACAATTCAAAAATTTCTGTGGAACCATAAATGACACCAAACAGCTTCAGCAATTTTGAGAAAGAAGAACAAAGTAGGACAGATCACAATACCTGATATCAAACTGTGCTATAAGGCTACTGTAATCAAAACAGTCTGGTACTGGCATAAGAACAGACACATAGATCAATGGAAGAGAATGGAGAATCCAGAAATGAACCCATGTCACTATGGTCAATTAATATTTGACAAAGGAGGCAAAAGCATAAAATGGAGTAAAAATAGCCTCTTCAACAAATGGTGTTGGGACATCTGCACAGATACATGCAAAAAAAAAAAAAATGAAATGACCACCAACTTACACCATACACAAAAATAAACTCAAGGTGGATAAAAGACTTAAATATAAGTCATGGAACTATAAAAGTCCTAGAGGAGAACACAGGCATGACAATCTCAGATATTCCACACAGCAATATTTTCACCGACATGTCCCCTAAAGCAAGGGACATAAAGGAAAGAATAAACAAATAGGACTTCATCACATTAAAAAACTTCTGCACAGCTAAAGAAAACATCAGGAAAATGAAAAAGGAACCAACTGTATGGGAAAATATATTTGCCAATGATACATCAGACAAGGGTTTGATCTCTAAAATATGTAAAGAACTCACATGACTCAGCTCTAGGAAGACAAACAACCCAATTAAGAAATGGGCAAAGGACCTGAACAGATACTTCTCCAAGGAGGACATACACAGGGCCCAGAGACATATGAAAGGATGCTCAGCATCGCTAGCCATCAGAGAGATGCAAATTAAAACAACAGGGAGATACAACATCACACCAGTCAGAATGGCCATCATAACCAAATCAACAAACCACAAGTGATGGCGAGGTTGTGGAGAAAAGGGAGTCCTAGTGCACTGTTGGTGGGAATGCAGACTGGTGCAACCACTGTGGAAAACAGTATGGAATTACCTCAGGAAACTAAAAATGGAACTGCTTTTTGACCCAGCAATTCCACTGCTGGGGTTATACCCTAAAAATCCAGAAACACCAATTCAAAAGAACCTATGCACCCCAATGTCCATAGCAGCACAATTTACAATAGCCAAGTGCTGCTGGCAACCTCGGTGCCCATCAGCAAAAGAGTGGATCAGAAAACTGTGGTACATTTACACAATGGAATACTATTTAGCAGAAAGAAAGAAGGAGCTCCTACCATTTGCAACAGCATGGATGGATCTGGACAGCATTATGCTAAGTGACATAAGCCAGGTGGGTAAAGACAAATACCATGTGATCTCACCTACAAGTGGAGACTAATCAACAGAACAAACAAGCAAGTAAAATGTAACCAGGGACACTGAAGTGAAGAACAAACTGACAGTGAACAGAGGAGTGGGGGTAGGGGAAGACTGGGGGAACAGGGGAAGGGTGTTCAAGAAACATATATGGGGGGCTAATGGACAAAGTCAAGGGGGGTTGGGGTTGAGAGTCTTGGGAGGGGGAGTGGTGGTGGGGAATGGACAAAACTAGCTGAACAACAAAAATAATTTAAAAATAATAAAGTTTTGGTAACAAAATTCAAAAAATAAAAAATCAAAATTGGTGAATTTTTGTACAGCCATTTTAATACTGAAGATGGAAGAAAATATACATTTTCAGTGTATTATGCTTTATTATTTCAAGAAGGATAAAAATGCAACTGAAACTCAGCAAAAGATTTGTTCAGTGTGTGGAGAAGGTGCTGTGACTTATGGAATGTGTCAAAAGTGGTTTGCAAACTTTCTTGGTACTATTGACATTTTGGTGAAATAATTCTTTGCCGTGGGGCTGTCTTATGCATTGGAAGATGTTTAGCAGCACCCTGGCCTCTGCCCACTAGAAGCTAATAGCAGGAGATAGCCAACATATTCAAAATATCCAAATCAATAAAGTTATTGATGAAAATGAAAAATGTGTCTTTCATTTATGGAAAAAACTAAACAGATTTTTTGCCCAACCCAATAGAAGACCCATACTCTCTTCTGAAGGAGGAGAAATGAGTTTGGCAACAGATAAAACATACTCCTATGAACCTTCCCTCTTTGTTTGCATGTCCCACTGTGGTTTCACATTTGGTTTGTGCCCAGTGAGGTCACTTTCAAATTCAGAGGAACTGCTTCATCTTGTTCTCTAGAAAACTGAAGTGTACAAAATACCTCATAAGCAGGCACTCTTTTGTGGACTTTGAACTGAAGTTTATCCAAGCGATTTGATGTATAAGGAAGCAACGCTATTTAGATGTTTTTTTTGCAGCAGCCATGGGTCAGCTTGCATATGAGTTATTGTTAAACAAACTAAGAACAATTGAGATAGCACTTTTCATTACCATACACATATATCAACTTTCAGAGGACAAAGCTGATTTTTTTAGTTTTTATTACTCCTAGAGAAAAGCCAAAAGAATACTGGAGCATTTTGGAGAGTTTGGCACTCCCCAGCCCACACATCACAGCAGACAGATAGTGAAAAGAAAGAAGTCGGGCCTCTTGCAGGTCTCTGCGCTAGGAACCATGGTTGCTTAATTCTCATCCAACCCTGCGAGAGAGTTATCCCAAAATTTGAAGAAACTGAGGCTCTGAGAATTACACGTCCACACTGACACAGTTAATAAACAGGAATCCATGTTTACTTGTTTACTAGCCCAGTTCTGTCTGAACCCGAATCCCTTGATCTTTCTACCGTACCGTGCTGCCTATATGAGCATGTGATGTTTTTAGATTTATTTTTTATGTTCTGGCCTACATCTAATGGATCAGTTTTTAACTTGAGTATTTTTGGAACTTAAAAAGTCTAAAAATATATTTCCTCCATCCTGCTTCTCCCACCAACAAAAAAGATGAAATAAAGCACTATTTTTAAAAATTTGCAAATTTCACGTAAACATTACTCACCTGAGAGCTAAACTGTGGGGAAAGATTAGAAATGAAAAGGCAGAAGGATTTAAAAGGCCAATTGGGTAGCAACAAGAAATGTGGGGCTTTGACACTGATGTATATTCAAAATGCACGGTGGATTTGTGCTCAGCTGTGGAGGGAAATCCTTGACTCTAGAGGATAATATGTAAACACTGTTTGGGATTAGGTTGAATTATGGCCCCAGTTGGGTAGAGAGTCCATCTTCTGTGCCAAGAATCAGGGATCTTGGCTTATAGCTGCCTCTTATCTCTTTGCTATGTGGTGCTTAGGTCTCTTAAGATCAAGGATGGCTTTTGGAGCGCAGTGCCTTTTTCTTCCTCACTGTCAGATAGAAAGTTGTTCCAAACTTAGATATATGACTATCAATGTCAGAACTACAACATTATGTGATGGCCCCTACTGATATGTTTCTGGAAAAATACTAGGGAAGAATGACACCTGATTCTAGTACACATTCTAAAACATGTTTGAAAATGCAAAATAAAGCTAATCTGTTTTTCTGCTGAGCTCAGAATACTGCAAAGACCTGCTGTCATCTTTGTCAATTACCTTCCCTCATGGCCTGCCTCCTTGTGAGGTGGGCACACTAGAGCGACTCCCCGGCTGGTCACCCATGTCGTCTGCTAATTGACCTGAATGGTGGTTACCAAGCTATTAGTGGTAAGAAAACCCACTCACTCTGATATAACACTACACAGAGGGGGTCTCTTTCAGTTTTTAAACCTGAGATTCCTCAACCATCCTTCCTCAGAGCTTGAGTTTCTAAATTAAGAAGTGTTTTAAAAACAAATCGATGGCAGAGGAAGATTTTCAAAAGTCCAAAAACAATCTGGACATGCTAGATTGGCAATCTACAAAAAAAGCTAACATTTAACAAGCGTTAAAAATATGGGAATGAGGAAACAAAATGCAGGATAATGAGAAACGTATCCATAGCCTATATGTATAAGGGAAAACGGTGGTTGTATTTGACAGCTCAATGGAAGTCAGTTGTGATGTGTTCAGTGATCTTGAGCTGCCTTAATGCACATACAGGGTGGGCAAAAGTAGGTTTACAGTTGTTTGTATAGAAAACAATACAATAATAATACAAGAATAAACTCCATGTTCTGTGTACTCACAACGGTCAACCAAATTTTCCCCCCGCCCCGTACAGTGCCCAGAGCAAGGGCGTTGGGGAAAACCGCACTCCACTGTGGCACCTCATTAGAAGGTAGGGCAGCTGGCCAGCTTCTACAGGGGAGGGACCAGGAAGTAGCTCAGAAGTGTACTGGAAATGGATGTCGTAATGTGAAAGAATAAGATTTTACGTTATTTGTTAATGTAAATGCCTGCTCACTGATTATTCCAAGGAAATCTACTTTTGCAGGAGAATCTACATAGTTCGTAGACTACACTGCTTACTTTAATTATAACGGACCAGTGAAATTATAGTGAATAGGTTACTCATTACAATTCTGATTTTAAAAAATCCACTAATCCCAGCCTTTGGAGTTTGTCTGTGATGAGGGCTTTCCTGCCACCATCTCCGTTGGGTCTTCACAGCAGCTGAGACAGCGAGGGCTTAGGGACATCGAGTTTCTTGCCCATAGCCACCAGCCTGTACAGGGCAGAGATTCAGATCCCAAAGAAATGCCTCCAAACCCAAACCTGACTAGCTCACCCAGACCTAGGGTTAGCTAGAAGGAGCTAGAAGGCGACTTAGAAGATGAGTCTGAGAAGAGGGGAGGGTAGGAGCAAGCCACCTGCAAAGCCCAGTGAAGGGAAGCCCCTCCCCATCAGGGTCCTGTGGGACACTCTGCCACCTGCAGGGGTGTGAGCCCAGTCACACCCTGTTCCCAGGGATGGAGCGTACGGGTGACTAGAACCTCAAGATAGTTCTAAATTGAAAGTTACCCACGGGAAGAACAGTGCCCATGAGAGCTTGAGTGAAGTCCTGCTCCACCATTGCCCAACTATCTGCAAGAAGGTGGGAGAGGAAACTCTGTCCCTTTCAGAGGAAGTCTGAGAGCTGAGTCCTGCTCTGAGGACATTCTGGGCTAAGGGGTACCAATCTTCAGGAAGCAACAAAAGGGAGCGGTACAGAAAACCACCTTTTGGGAGTAAAGTACATAGATGAAGTAGGCACATTACCAAGGTCTAAATCCTGCTTCAACAGATTATTGAAAAAAAGAAAGAAAGAAAGATCATGGAAACTTTTAAGTGGACTAACAAAAATTTTCCAGTAACTAACATTTATTCTCTGTAACAAACAAACATAACCTCAAGGTTACCATTACTGTAGTGGAGAAATGTCTGCTAAACCTCTGATTATTACAGGACTAATTTTTGGACTTTTGAGACAACAGACTTAGGGACCTTCATGATGACCATATACAGAACATACGTAGAGTAATCAGCAGGTAAACATCCTGTAGCCATTTCTCAGAAACTCCTCCTCATCCTCCAAGGAAGGGGTAACAACAACCTTAGTATTTTATGCTTGTAAAAAGTCTTTTCTAGATTTCCAATTTTATTTAGAATTTTGGCTGATTAGAAATACCACTTGAACTAGGCTACACGGCATTATTTGGGGCTTATAAGAACTATAATAATAATGATTTACCTGAGAGGCAGGTAAAAATACCTCATTTAAGAGATGACAAAACACAGATGTTACATGAACTGCCCAAGGTCACAAAGTTACAGAACTGCACCCAAGCTTGTCTGACTTTAGTGTTTCCATAGCGTCTTTAAAAGTCAGAAGGACCACCAATGGGTAGAAAACAGATTTTTAAAAAATTTTCTTCAAGGAAGACCTTTTTATTTACTACAGCTATCCTAAGTTGACTGCCTTAGAAATAGAGTTACCAGGTAAAATACAGGACACCTGCTAAATCTGAATTTCACACAGCAATGAAAAGTTTTTTTAGTAGAAGTAAGTCCAAAACAGTGCATAGGACGGTCTTTTTTTTTTTTATTTTAAAGATTTTTTATTTATTTTATGTTCAGACAGAGGGGAAGGGAGAAAGAGAGGGAGAGAAACATCAACGTGTGGTTGCCTCTCACACGCCCCCCCACTGGGGACCTGGCCTGCAACCCAGGCAGGTGCCCTGACTGGGAATTAAACCAGTGACCCTTTGGATCACAGGTCAGCACTCAATCCACTGAGCCACACCAACCAGGGCTGAATAGGACATTCTTATATTAAGTATTATTCATTGTTTATCTGAAATTACCCTGCGTTCTTGCTTGCTTAATATAGCCACCGTGTGTGGGAAAGATTTGTCTCCAGGTTCTGGGAACATACCGATGTAGTATTGCGGGCCTGGGCCTCAGAAGGAGTCGAGTTGGGGTGCATGAAGAATAGAGTAATAATTTCATCTCCTTCACGGGCGTCTCCACTGAGTGCAGCTGGGCTCGGTGTTGGAGAGGAACTGAATGACTCTACAGTCCATGGCTTTGGGGAAGCATGGCTTTATATGGTCTGTCCATTTCAGTGTTTCTGATTCCTTTGGCAGGGTCATCTCACTGCTCTCCAGCCCCTGGTAGGTACAGAGGACAGTGGAGAGTATGAAAAACAGAACACCATTTTGCTCCTTATTAATATTTTTAAAGCTGTGTTGGTGGTAGGAATCCTGAGAAACATATCTATATGGAGGATTGTGTTCCTACCATGAGTTCTGGAATTTTCACCCAGATGCAACATGGTCCAATACATTTTCTGTTTTGTTCCCAAAAGAATAATGCATTGGAAATATCTTCTTAGAGATGGGGATCAGGATAAGTAACTTCTGGCAGACCATGCAAATCACATAAGAAGATAAGTTAAAAGTTGGCCCCATTTTGAGGTTGATGAAACCATTTATTTGGAAACATTTATTAATGTTTCTGAATAAAACACTTAAGAAGAACTGTTCTTTAATGGATGTCATATAGCCCATAGTATTAATGACCTGTCACGTGAAATCCTTAACGTAGCTTCATGTTGATAATTGACAAATAACGAAAGTCCAGCTGAGGCCTCATTTCCAATTTGGTTCCCCCATGCAGTGTGCTGTGTTTACTGGAGACTGTTGTTAAGACTGAAAACAGTCCCTGTCTGGGCGCCAGAACAGAACGCAGACTGCCCAAGTCATGAAAAGTCAGTTGTGCATGCGCTCAGTGGTCTCTATCGATATATTTTTAGGTTCAATGGCGAGAAATACTTGAAAATGGCTTTAGAGAGGTAGGGACGAGAGCCATGATGCCTTAGGGGGAACCATTGTATAAGGAAAATACCCAGTCCTATGAAGTGGGTTTTTTTTTTTTAATTGGTGCACACCTGCCTTCTATCAAAACAGGATTCTATTAATGTACTCTACCAAGCTGAAAGTGAAAAAGCCTGACAATATGAGCATTTCTCAAAAAATAATTTTAGAGTGCTTTTGTAAGCAAGACACAAAACGAGGAACCATGAAGGAGGACTGGATAAATATCTGCCCATCAAAATATACCACAAAGTCCAAAGACAAACTGGGAAAATATTATAATAGTAAAGAACAAAGTTTTCTTAATGAACATGAAAATACAATTTATGTTAGTGTATTAATGGCTAACCATACTCAAATTTAAGTGTTATGAGATCACATTCTCCCCTAGTAGTTTGGCAAATATAGAAAAGTCTGATTGTGCCTAGTGTTGGCGAGAACATTAGGAGAGGCCCTCATAACGCTGTTGCCGAGTGAAAACTGAAGTGGACTCTATAGGAGAAGCTTTGGCAATGTCTGTCAGAGCTTAAAGTGTACCTACCCTTTGATGTAGTAATACTCGTTCTGGAAATGTATCCAACAAGAATGCATGATACCCTAGAACAATTTTCCAGGAAAAATAATATTCTCCTCACCAGACGTATATTGCTTTGCCAGCCAAAGACCCAAGTAGTGAATTAGTATTGCCAGAGGGAAGAAGGAGAGGGAAACAGAGAGAGAACTTATCCTTGGTTTAAGCTTTCCGGAGGCTGGTCAAGCTGAGCTGGAGTTCAAAGTGAGCATAGAGTTTTTAAAGTGAATCTCACTAGAGATTCACTGGTCTATCAAGTTCTTAGTTGGAGATAATATTGGCTGGGGCTACTGTATTTCCATATGGGGAGAGAGAACCCCCATGTATACCAACACCTCTGGAAAACTGACATTTGAGACACTCTAGGATTCTTCCCCTTTGAATCTAGCCAATGGTTAACCCTCTTTTTTTTTCTCTCCTTCCCCTTTGATCCCGATGTTCCCTGATCCTCCAACATGACCTGGCCTTCACTCCCTCCTGGGACCATGGTTTCCTTCAAATGTGACATGCAGCTCTCTGAGCACATTTCCAGCCCCCTAATCCTCCGCATTCTTCCATCCTCAGCAGATGCCAGGCTTCACGTAGTCCTGTGCAGGACGGCATTCCATTGACCCCTGCTCTGGAGCTAGGGGGCCTTGGCAGCCTGTCTCCTAGGAATGCTTCCCGTCAATCTCACATTTGTCTCGGCCTGAGACAAATGGACATGGCAGACACTTCAAATGAAGCCACCATTGATGTGTCCATTAAACTTTAAGACCCAGGGGACCCAGGAGGGATCAACCTTTGCTTCACTGCCTCTTCTCTGTCCTCAGCTTTGCCTACACTTAGCTTTTTTTTTTTATGGTAACATCTTAACTTTATTTTTAATAGGCAATACATTTGTGTGATTCAAAAGTCAAAGCTATAAAATAGGTGTACACAGAAACCTCAATCTCACTCCCTTCCATCCAATTTCATTAGTTTCCTGTTTATTCTTCCAGTGGTTCTTGGCACAAATCAGTGTGTGTTTGTGTGTGTACACATATAAATGCATATGTCTTTAATATCTCATGAGCCTGTCAGGAAAAGAGTGGAAGAAAAGATCTTTTCTACCCCATCCTGGAACCTCATCTACAGGCAGGAATACACATGAGCAAATATTATTAGGCTCAAGCCTTGTTAGAAAACCTTTGGGGTCTGATTTCTGTGATGCTAGAATTCTACTAAAAGTTACCTATTTCTAAATATTCCCAGCTAGCATCTGCTCTGTTAAAGATACATATACAGTTGGAAAGACAAGAAACTTCTCAATCCAGCAGACAGATGGGTAGTAATAATGCAGGAGGAAGGTTGGCAATCCGAATGCTTTGAAAGTCAGTCAGTCTGTCTCTCTTTGGAAACTTCAGAATTGTTTGCTCTGAGGTGCGCCCCCTCTAGGTTCCTTTCTACTGGTTCTCTTTGATCAGCACCCGCCTCAGCTTAGGCAAGGCCTGTTTCAGAGACTGCCAGTTGTTCTCCAATATCCATTTTCCCTTTTTCCTTTCAACAACAGAACTCAGTATTTAGCTGAATACATGGCCTCCCAGCTAAAGATGGTATTTTGTGAACTCTCTTGCAGCTACTTGTGGCCATATGACCAAGTTATGGTTTGATATGGCAGTATGTATAAGTTTGTCATTATAGGTGGGGGTGTACTTCCTCCTCATCCTCCCGTCTAGCACATGGACCTGGTAGGGAGCTATTTTGGGCCATGTAACTGTAAGGATGGCTAAGCCACAGATCCAAGGAGCCTGGGTGCCCAGCACTGAGGTGTTGCTGTATCAAGCCTAGACTATTTCTGTTCAGATTATTACCTCGGATAGGAAATACCTGTAGAAAAACAAAACAAAACAACAAAAAGAAAAAACAACAACAAGACCTCTTATCTTGTCTAAGCCATTTTATTGTTCTCTTTATTACAAGTAGTAGAACCTGTATACCTAATAGTTGAATCATTTGCTGTTATTTGCATGTGCAACTTTAGCCACACATGCCCCCAAATAAATATTACGTATAAGTGCAGGAACTCACTGTTGTTCCACTGACTCAAACTTTTAGATTCCATTTCTGCATTCTGATGAGAAGGAATCTGATTGGCTAAACTTGGGTCGGTTATCTAACCTGGTCCAATCATCTACAGCTGGGGTTTTGGGGTGGAATAGAAGAGGAGGAGAGTCACGTGGTGCAGAGAGTTGTCCTATTCAAAGTCTGTCAATATTGAAGTTTCATTAATAATAGAATATAGATATGAAGGTAATTATTGACATGCAAGAAACCCTGTGATGTAATGCACATGTCCAGACAACAAACTTTCGGTGACTAAAAAAAAAGTTTCTAAGATATGTGGGAGATCAGGAAAGATTCAGTCCAAATCCTCCAGAATCCTCTATTTGTGTAGGACAGTATAATAATCACTGAAAATAATCCTGCACAAATAACTCAAATCATTACAACATTCTCCAATTATGTTTTTCTATTGAATTGACAAAGCCTAAAAAGTATACCTACAGATATTTTTAGCCTAAATTAACCTGAGTTAACCAGAAAACTAATATGTTCAGGTGCTTCATACCCTGGGAAATTTAGGTTACTCAGGATTTTGCTGTCTGTGAAGTTTTTTAGTTGTGACATTTTCAAAATGGTTTTTAATGATAATGTAATTAAGCTGGGTACATTTAGCTCCCTTAATTTCATGCTTGTATAAGTGTCACACTTTGATTACATAAAATGACCATGTGAGATTATCGGGGCACACTTTCCGAGATTCTCGTTGTTTTTAGCAGTGAAACCATTTCATTGCCACCAAGCCTATAAGAGTAGCAGTTTGAAACGTGTTTCTGCTGACCATTGGACCCATAAATACTCCAGGAAAAGAGGAGTTCCATTGTGAAATAAATCTGGCAAATCATAGATCCCTCTCAGATACCCGTCATGTCGTGCATAGCTAAGGCTCTGAAACATCCTGCTGAAACGAAATGCATGACATCTGTTGGACATTGTTAAACTCTTTGTTTCTCCAAAGTTTCACACTGTGGAAAAGGCTGAATATGCATACGCATTAGCATTGGGAGGGTCAGATGCAATAATGAGGCCATGGATAGAATTATAAGAAACAGAGGTGAAAGTAGTGCAGTCAGAGGTGATGTTGCTCAAGAAAGACAAAATTTTCATGCTTTTCACCTGTGAAGGGCCACAGACATGTTTAAATACAGGTACACTCTGTGTCATTGTATTGCATTTTATTGTGCTTCACAGATACTGCATTTTTCTTTACAAATCTAAGGTAAGACACTCTATCAGCAAAAATATTACAACTTTGCTGAAGGTTCAGATGATGCTTAGCATTTTTAAGCAATAAAGCATTTTTTAAAGTTAGGATATATATTGCTTTTTTAGATATAATGCTGTGGCACACTTAATAGGTTGCAGCATAGTGTCAAACGACTTTTTCATGCACTGGGAAACCAAAAAATTTGTGTGACTTGCTGAATTGTGATAGTCACGTTGCTGCAGCGGTCTGGAACTGAACCCCGAATATCTCCCGGGTGTGCCTGTAGAGCAAAAGGTGTGAACAGACGTGTACATTCATTGTTACCACCAGAACTATGCCGGTGCCTGAAACATAGCCATTTGTAGGCTCTATCACTTACAAGGTGATTATGTGTGTAAATAAAGTTTTACTTCATATTTATGTTAACCTCATGACTCAGCGTTTTTCTATTTGAAAATGAGAAAGCTGAATGTTAGAGTGGAGGGCGACTGGGCCCAAAACATGTGGACACACTACAAGAAAAAGATGAAGGTGAGACACTCTGCAAAAACAAGCAAACACATAGTTTTAAAGGGTTGTCTTCAAATCAGTTTGGAGAGGAACAATACACAATAGGCCATTGAGCATTCTAAATATTGTTAGTGGAAAAACTCACTTCTAGATTTGCGCCTGACATTTGCCAAACCTATTTGCCTATAAGACCTTTGTTTAAAGTTATTTTTCCACATTAATTTCCTATTCACTTTCCATGGAACAGACTTTGAGAATGGCTGCTCATTCTCATGAGCACTGGTTTCTTACTGGCCAAAAGCAAGAACCTTCACGGCCACAGCCCTGACATAAATCATGGCTTGTTAGTCAGGCTACATTACACAGAAACGTTCGAGAAGTCCTGGAACTGGATTAAAGTTTACCTTTGTGGTTTACATAAAGAACACCCTTGCTAAGTAATTAGTATCAAATAGATTCCTTTCCCCACTGCAATTTGCCCTAATTATTCAGGAGTGACTTAGCTCATAAAGGTTTTTCTGTTGTAGGTCCTTTCCAAGAATTGAGCCAGGTTGATCTCTGCCATGGGCTGCTTTGAGTATTTGGAATCTTATATACCTTCTGAAAAAGAAATGGGAAGCATGGGCCAAACTTTAAAAATAAATATTCCAGATGAAAACAAATTGATAACCATACCCAGATGTTAATTCAGTGAATGCATCTCATGTAATGCCATTATAATGGCAAATTCCAAGTTTCGAGTGGCTACAGTGGGGAATTTTTAAAGTCTTCCTGCCTCCAGTTAAAAGCCACATGTCCTCTGTTGGGGAGACCCTGCTTCTTCAGTTGCCATATTTAAACAGACCAGTCTCCACACAGTCTATGGAAAGCCATTTTAAATACATTGAAGAATAATTCCAGGAAAGGTACCTCACAGAGTACTGTGAAAAGCAAAGACAGAAAGACATATAAGCCAAAACTTCACCCTGAAAGCAATTTAATGGTGGGGTGTGAGGAGGGAGGGTTTAATGCCACTTAGTTTTTTTCTTGATTCATTTAAAAGAATTAAACATTTCTTTAATTCATATTCATTCTACATGACTGAACAGAAGAGCAGTAACTTCAAAGCAATGTTTACACACCAGGTTTTTCAATTTTTTCTAGCTGTATTGAGATATAATTGCCATATAATATATAACATTGTGTAAGTTAGAGTGTACGATGTGAAGATCTGGTACACGTGTATATTGTCAAATCTTTTCCACAATAAGTTAATTAATACATCCGTCACCTCACATAATTACTATTTGTCGTTACGGTGAGAACATTAATGCTTTGCCATCATAACAACTTTCGATTATGCAACCCAGTACTGTTAACTACAGTCACTGCGCTGTACCGTAAGATCCCCATAACTTACTCATCTTATAACTGGAGGTTTATATCCTTTGACCAACATCTCTACATTTTCACAACCCCTTGGCCCTGACAACTCCATTTTGCTCTTTGTTTCTACGAGTTCAGTGGTTTTAGATTCCAAATATAAGTAACATTGCATGGTATTTGTCTGTCTTTGTATGACTTATTTTGCTTAGCATAATGCCCTCAGGGTTCATCTGTGTTATCACAAATGGCAGGATTTCTTTTTTCTCATGGTGAATAATATGTAATCGTATATAGATATATATCTGTTTATGGATATATATCTATATACATATATATAGATATCTATATCCATTTACATATATATGTAGATATCCATTGTGAATAATGCTGCCATAAACAGAGTGCAGATTTCTCTTCAAGATATTGATTTTATTTCTTTAGATATAGAGTAGCCCCCTTTAACCACTGGGGATAAGTTCCAGGCCCCCCCAGTAGATACCTAAAACCCAGGATAGTACCAGACCATACATACTATGTTTTTTTTTCTTATCTATACATACCTTTCCACTTAAAGGAAGCACTGTCCAGCTTCTCTTTGGCATATTGCCAGCATAACTACGCTTGTGCTTTGGGGCCATTAGTAAGTAAAATAAGGGTTCCTTGAACACAAGCACTGTGATACTGTGACAGTCAACCTGGTAACTTAGAGGGCTACTAGATGACTAATGGGCAGGACGGATATACCAGACAAAGGGGTGATTCATGTCCAGACTGGGATGTAGCAGGATGGTGTGAGATTTCATCACTCTACTCAACTTAGAACAATATTCAATTACAACTTATGAATTGTGTATTTCTAGAATTTTCCATTTAATATTTTCAGACTTTGGTTGACCATGAGTAACCAAAACCATGGAAAGTGAAACCACAGGTAAGGAGGGACTACTGTATACCCAGGGTGGGGTTGCTGGATCATATGGTAGTTCTATATTTAAATTTTTGAGGATCTTCCACACTGATTTGATAGTAGCCAGTCTAACAGGTATGAGGTGATATCACATTGTTGTTTTGTTTTGTATTTCCCTGATGATTTGTGATTTTGAGCATCTTTTCAGGCACCTGATGGCCATTTGTATGTCTTCTTTGGAAAAATGTCTACTCAAGTTCTCTGCCTATTTTAAAATTTAATTTAATTTGTAATCAATTTTTTTTTTATTATTGAGTTGTCTGAGTTTCTTATATATTTTAGATAATAACCCCTTATCAGGTATGTGACTGATAAATGTTTTCCCCCATTCTGCAGGTTGTGTTTTCACTTTGTTGATTATTTTCATTTCTGTACAAAAGCTTTTTGTTTTGATGTTTACCCACTTAATGATTTCTATTTTTGTTGCTGTGCTCTTTGTGTTATATCAGAAAAGCCATTTTCAACACCAATATCAAGGAGTATTTTTCCTACTTTTTTTCTAGACATTTTATGCTTTAAGATGTTATGGTTAACCTTCATGAGTGCTATAAGATGGGAGTGCAATTTCACTCTTCTGCATGTGAATATCCAGTTTTCCCAGCACCAGGTGTTGAGGAGACTGGCCTTTTCCCACTGTATATTTTTGACTCCCTTGCCAAGTATTAGTTGACCCTATATGCAATGGTTTATTCCTTGGCTCTAAACTCTGCTATTGGTCTGTGTGTCAACCGTTATGGCAGAAACATGCTGTTCTCATCACGATAGCTTTGCTTGAGGTCAGGAAGTGTGATGCCGCTGGCTCTGCCCTTCCTTAGGCTCGCTTGGCTGTCTGGGGTCTTTGTAGCTCCATTTGAGTTTTAGGGTTGTTTTTGCTGCTTCTGTGAAAACCACTGTTGGGCTTTTGATAGAAATTACATTGAACGTGTAGATCACTTTTGGTAATACGGACTTTTTAACAATGTTAATGCTTCTGATCCATAAACATGGGGTATCTTTTCATTTATTTGTGCCTTCTTTAATTTCTTTCATTAATGTCTTACAGTTTTTTTTGGCTTGCAGTTCCTTGATTAAATTTATTCCTAAGTTTTTATTATTTTTGGTGTTATTATAAATGGGATTCTTTTCTTTTTTTTTTCAGAAAGTTCATTGTCAGTGTATAGAAACAATTTTTTTTGTATGTCGATTTTATATCCTGAAATGTTAATGAATTTGTCTATTAATTCTAACAGGTTTTTTTGAATAGTCCTTATGATTTTCTATATATGAGATTATGACATCAGCAAACAGGGACAAGTATACTCTTTCCTTTCAGATTTTGATTTGGGCACGTGGTAACTGCGGGGCAGGGGAGCCCTGTGTCTGCAGGGATTTGGCCCTGGTGAGCCCGCTGCCGTGAGGGCTGGTGACTGGAGTTGGGCCAACAGGGTGCAGGTGCACAGCTAGTGAGGCAAGTTGCAAGCAACCGCAGCAGTACAGACGGGTGACAGGAGATAGGGCCCAATCCAAGCCCAGGAGTCGCTGCAGGCGCAGGGCTGCATGAACTCCTGTGGCTGCAGCGTCTCCCTGCGGTCTTATGCACAGTTGGGAAGTGGGGCCCGGGCAGTTCAGGTGCATGGCCAGAGAATTTAGCCTCCAGGCTGCACATAACAGTGAGGGGAACTCCAGGCTTTCATTTTTCACTCTCCCAGCAACTCAGGCTTGGGCTGGCTGCAGGTGGGGACAGAGGCAGATTAAGGTCGGTTGAGGCTCCGGGCACAGAAGAAAATATGGGACCCCTTAAAGAAAGAGAAAGGGAGAGAGACAGGGAAAATAAAAATATATGCCTTCAGAAGTCGGGGCCCAGGGCGCGCGCCTGGTGTGCCCGCTGTTAAATCTGCCTCTGGGTGGGGATGCTGGGCCCTGGTGGGAGTGGAACAGGTTAAAGAATAGAGCGGGACTCAGGTTGCAGACCAACACCTACGGGGTGAAAACCTGGTAAAGGGTGTAGGTGATCTGTGCTGACTGTGCTGGCCATTGCTTTATTCCGTGGCAAAGCCTGTTGGTTGGGCCCCTCTGCAGAGCAGGTCACTAGAACCATGGTTGCTTCTACTGCGTGGCTGATGCTGGTATGCCTGCTCCCCCTTGTTCCTAGGCATCGCTATACATCTCAGTTTTGCTGGTCTCTGGAGAGGGTGAAACCGAGTCCTTCGGAAGGCTGGGGAAGTTGGTGGCTCACCTTGCTCTGCTTTTCCTGGTAGGGGGTGAGCTCTTTCTAACTAGGGAACTCCTCCTTGGCACTGAGCAGTGACGGCCGGGGATGGGACGATGCAGGCAGATGGAAGCTGCCCTTCTTTGTCCTTCCTTTCTTCAATATGCTGGTATTCTCACTTTGTTTGTTTTGTTCCACTGCGTTGCTGAAATTTCTTAAGTAGACTCCTGAGCTCTCCCAGAGTTATTTTTGTTTGTGGACTGCTGGCTAATTGTTGATATTTTATGGGGAAATGGAGGCTGAAGTCCCTTACTTCATCATCTTGGTGACATTACCATCTCTATGTTTCAAAATAAAAATGCATAGATTCATCATTTCTTCTCCCCCCCCCCTTTTTTTTTGGTTTCATCTCCCATTCACAGTCGACAAGGGTAGAATGGCACTTTATTTTAAAGCCCCTCATCTTCTGTGAGCCTCAATTTTCTCATACCCAAATGAAACAATTGGGCCAGAAATGTTTCAGATCCCTCATTCTATGATTTTAGTGCAATTTGTGCCCCATGGCGAGCACTGAATAAATATCCTGGATATTTAGTCACCGACTGACCTCTCCCAAGCACAGCAGTTCAGCCGTCTAGCAGACCCGGGTCAACGTCCTGGCTCCACACTTTATTAGTTCTGTAAACTTGAGCAAATTACCCTCTCCAAGTTCTTGTGGCCATATCTGTAATATAGATTTATAAAGTGCCCCCATCACTGGTTTAGCAGAGGGTGAAATGAGGCAGCCGCTACAATCAAGCCCTCAGCGCAATGCCTGATATAGAGCAAGCATGCAAAGAATAGCTGTGGCTATTATCATATTAAAACACACTTATATGAAATTATTATCACTACACTGACCGGTGTGGCTCAGTTGGTTGGGCATAGCCTCTCAAAGCAAAAGGTTGCAGTTTCGATTCCCAGGCAGGGCAAATACCTGAGTTATGGGTTCAGTCCCGACGGGGGCCCGTACAAGAGGCAACCGATCAATGTTTCTCTCCCTCTGTTTCTCACTCCCTTCCCCTCTCTCTAAAAAAAATAAATAAAATCTTTTAAAAAATTCAATTCCTTTAAAAAAGAAATAATTATCACTAACTGCAGCTCTATGAAAAATCCCCGAAAACCTCTGCTTAGAACAGCTATCTTTATGGGCGCTTACCTGTTTCACATAACATCCATTACATTGGGGAATGTGTTCATAGAATGTTTTGACATTGCCATGCTAGTTCCTAGAAAATCGCTCGCCTCCTTATGACTGATCCTGAATTATGCATCCACAGCCCACTTTCCCCCTTTCCACCCCACCATCTCTGCCCCACTATCCTCTGGCCAACTCCTGTGCGTCCCACCCTTGCCAGCTTTGCAGTCTGTCTTTTTCTGATCACGGCACTTTCACATTTTGCTGTCATTCTTCTCGGGCTCTCTCACTGCATGAGAGCTACTTGACCGTCGTGATTTTGACTATCTCATTCACCGCTCTGAACCAAGCAGCTAAGCACATAATAGGTGTACAACAAATACTTCTTGAATAAGCAAATAAATAATGTATCTGTTATCAAGGAAGTTTGGCCCCAGATGGATGTTTCAAAATATAAACATAGCTGGATCTTAGCTCTTCCCATTATTGCAGAAGTTCATGGGTGTGGATTATCTGAGATCATGTCATTGACTCAGAGATTAATGGTCAGTTTTTCCATTTCCCCACTTTTCCGTGCCCTCTACTGGGTATGGCACAGCACCATTTGCTCTGCCTTTTTCACAACCTACCCATTTTATCCTTCCATTAAAGTACCAGAGGTTAGATGAGTATTTGGGCCTCAAAGGCTTGCACTCTGTGTTATAAAGTGACCTAGGGGAAATCTAGAAGTCATTAAGTAATCACCCAGGTGAAACACATTGATTTGTACCGTTTGTTAATGGACAAGAGGACTGGATGTGCTTTTTGGCAAAAAGAAGCTGAGAGTAAACTGCAAGATTAATTTATTTTAAAGCACAGAGACATCCTTTACTAGGTAAGGAAACAGAAATTTCACTAGTTTGTAAATATGGCCCTGTTGGTTCTTTAGGCAGATGCTTTCTGAGAATGAACATCATTTTTATTTGCTTAAAACCACTCATAATTTCTTTTTAACCTCTGTGTATAATAAATCTTCATTCTTTGCAAATTACATTATGAATTCGGTTTGCTAACTCCGAAAGAACACACTGTGACTTGGATCATCTTTACTATAATAAATAACCTGAAAAGTATCTTACCTGTACTAATGTCTTATTTTCAGGTATTATTATCTGAATATGTAATATATAAGTAGAGTTTATCAAAGCTACTAACATGATTAAGAAAACCTTTATTCAGTGGTAAGATTAAATTGAAGCTAGAGATCTCTGCCACAGTTGGACGGGCATGGTCAACTTAGAAAAGAGCATGGCTCTTGTCAAGGAACAATGACCTCATTCCTTCGCTCTTTGTAAGGAGTTACTTTGTGTTAGGCATTGCATTATACTCATGACATAAAATTCACTCACTCATTTATAAGTTCTTTCAAAAATTATGCATTGAATATCTGGTGCGAGGCAAAATTCTAGATGCTGTGAATGAACAAGTCACATGCCATCAAGAAGCTTCTATTATGTGATGGAGGGAGACGGACAACACAGACGTGTAAGAAATGTGTGTGCCTCAGGTTCGGACTAGATCTTCAAGAGCAGCGCTAATATAAATAGCTAAGTTTTCATCAAAAATTACAGAAGTATAAATCAATGTAATGATATTTTTAAAGCTCTGAAGGAAGAAAAACTGCCAATGGAGAATTCTGTGTCCTAAAAAAGTCTCTCAAAAATTATAGCAAACTAAAAACATTTTCAGACAATTAAAAGTTGAGCAATTTTGTAGCTAGCAAACTTTCAGGACAAGAAGTCGTAAATGAAATTACTAATGTTGAAAAAATTGATATCAAGGATCTGCAGGAAGAGAAGGAAGTTCCCAGAAAGGGTAACTGGAGGTAAATATGAAAAATATTTGTGACTGAAACCAACAGCAACAGTAATGTCTTGTGTACCTTGTAACATTTGTGAAAGTAAACTATTTGAAAATAGAAACACAAAGGCAGGATGAGGATAAATGAACTTAGCTGTGTTGCATTATTCAAACAGTGGTAAAAGTACTAACTTAAGGTAGGGTGTGCTTAGGAATGAGATGTATGTTATAATCTTTACAGAAACCATTAAAAGAATAATATTAAAATGCTTAGCTAAAAGCCAACAGAAAGGATAAAATGGAATACTGAAAAATATTTGATTAATTAAACAGACCTTTAGAAGCAAGAACAAAGGAAAAAAGAAAACAGATGGTTAAATAGAAACAAAAAGCAATATAGCAGGCTTATAGCCTAATATGTTAGTAATTATAATAAATATTTTTAGAGTAAATGCTATGATTGAGACACCAGGCTTGCTATACTAGATTTTAAAGATTACCCCAAATAGTTCCTATTTGCAATTTATGTATTAAATATCAACACAGACATAGTGAAAGTAAATAAATGGTAAAGATAGACTATGCTAACTAACCAAGAGAAAGCTGGCATGGTTCTGGTTATCAGACAAAGTACACTTTAAGACAGGACATAGTAGTATAAAGAGAAACATTTCGTAACAATGCAAGGGTCAATTCAATAGGAAAACAGAATTCTAAATGTGTATGTTTATAATGATATATACTTAAAATATATAAAACAAAAATATTTTGTTAGTGTAGTGTGTTACACTGATTGAATCATAGCTCTGATACATCCTTGCACTCCTGGAATGAATTCCACTTGATCTTGGTGTATCTTTTTAATGTATTCCTGTGTTTGGTTTGCTTCTGTTTTGTTGAGGACTTTCGCATCTTGGTTCATTAGAGGTGCTCGTTTGTGATATTTTGTGTGTGTATCGCCCTGCTTGGTTCTGGTATCAATATAGTGCTGGTTTCATAAAATGAGTTAGGAAGAATTTTCTCCTCATTAATTTTTTGGAAGAGTGTGAGAGGGGTAGGTATTAAATCTTTGAACATTTAGTAGAATTTACCAGTAAAGCCATTTGGTCCTGGACTGTTGTTTTTTGGGAGGTTTTTGGTTACCATTTTAATTCCCTTACTAGTGATTAATGTATTCAGATTTCTCAGTTCTTCATGATTCAGTCTAAAAGGTTGCCTGCTTCTAAGAATTTGTCTGCTTTTTTCTAGGTTGCCCAATTTTGTAGCATATAGCCTTTCATAGTAGTCTTACATAATCGATATTTCTGTAGTGTCTATTGTAATTTGTCTGCTTTTATTTCTGATTTTGAGTCTTTTTCTTTCCTTAGTGAGTTTAGCTAGGGGCTTGTCAATTTTGTTTATCTTTTCAAAGAACTAGTTCTTTGTTTTATTAATTTTTTCTATTGTCTTTTTATTGTCTATTTCATTTATTTCTGCTCTGATTATTCCCTTCCTTCTATTTTGGGCTTTGTTTGTTCTTATTTTTTCTAGTCCCTTGAACAAAGTTAGATCGTTTGTTTGAGTTTTCTTTCTTTTTAATTTTGAGTTAGGCCTGGTTTGCTATAAAGTTCCCTCTTAGTACCAGCTTTGCTGCATCGCCCAAATTTTGGTATGCTGTATTTTCATTTTAATTTGTCTCTGTGTATCTTTCAATTTCTTCTTTTAATTCTTCTTTGACATGAGAGTTGCTTCGTATCGTGTAAAAGAGTTATACAAATCCACAGTTAAAGCTGTAGATTTAGAAACACTGCTCGCGATAACTGATGAATTAAGAAGGCCAAAAGGCAGCATTCGAAACCTGTAGGTGCATATTCTTTTTAAATATATATGGCGGAACAGTCACCAAAATAGACCATGTGCTGGAACCAAAAAAAAGTTTCAACCAATTCAAAGGATTGAAATAATACATTGTATATTCTCTGACCTGGGTAGAATGAAACAAGAAGCAAAAACACAAAGAAAACGTGGGAATCCTACAGTTGTTCAGAAATTAGGCAACACATTTCTAGATGACTCATGAGTTTAAAAAATGACCAAAAAATTGGAAAATATTTTGAAGGGATTGATAGTGAAAATACGACACATCAAAACAATGAAGCTACTTAGTTTCAGTACTTAGAATACTTAATTATAGCTTCAAATACAACATTATAAAAGAAGAAGGTTGGAAATTAACAATCTAAGCTTCCATCTCAAAATTTCTTGATAAAGAAGAACAAATTAAACCCAAAGTAAAATGAACAAACTCATAAAGCCAAAAATAGAATCAGTAAAATATAAAGTTGTAAACACAGAAAATCAATAAAATTAAAAGTCGGTTTTCTGAAAAGATTAGTAAATTGATAGATTTTACTGATTCAACACTGATCAAAGAAAAAGAGAGAGAAAACAATTTACCCAAACTGCCTACAAGAAATAGCCAATCTGAATAACCCTACATATATTAATGTAGTTGAACCTGTAATTTAAAATATTCTCACAAAGAAAACTTCAGACCTAGGCGGCTTTGCCGATGAATTCTTCAAAATATTTAAGGAAGAAATAATACCAATCTGAAGCATAATCTTTTAGAAGACAGAGAAAGAAGGAACATTTCCCTATTTATGAGTGTAACAGTGAGACCAGAGCTGACCAGGGATATAAAAGAAAGGAAAATTATAGGTCTATATAGCTCAGAAACGTAGAGAAAATATCCTAAACAAAATATTGGGAAATGGGACCTATGGTAATGCATCATGACCGAGTGATGTTTATTCTAGGACAGAGAGGCTATTTTACTATTCAAAAACATGAATCAATATGGTCTATTAGAGGACACTTGTCCCTGTCCAAAACATTCTTGGAGCCTTGACTGGTGTGACTCAGTTGCTTGGGCATCATCCTGCGAAGCAAAAGGTCCCGTTTGATTCCCGGTCAGCGCACATGACTGGGCTGTGCACTTGGTCCCTGGTTCAGGCGCCCACGACAGGCAATGGACGGATGTTTCGCTCACATATCCATGTTCCTCTCCCTTTCTTTCTCCCTCCCTTTCCCTCTCTCTAAAAATGAATAAATAAAGTCTAAAAAAAGTTTTTTTGGAGATATTTGGTTCATGACAAATGTCCTTAAAATTTGGTCTTGTCCAAATCTCCACGAGCATATTTGGCCCATGGTAAATGTTTGGGTCAAAAATATACACATTTGGTCCTTGGTATTTAGTTGGGTCAAAAATACACTTAGAAAACGTCCCTAGGTTCCAATAGCCCAAAACGTTTACTTATATTTTTGGTTTATAATATTAATACATAAAAAATAATATCACATTTTATTGGTACAAGAATTGCATTGTGGCTATATCGCCTGTAATAACCCTTCTTGCCTTGGTAACCTACCTGGCAATGGCAGATGGGGTTAGGTAGATAGGTTGGGGTTTGAATCTTGCAGAAGAGTAGGATTTATATTAACTATGGTTCAAATATCTCCATTAACATTACAGAAAGGACCAAATTTCAAAAACCTTATGGCATGAACCAAATGTGTCCGTCGATATTTTGGGCAGGACCAAATATCCTGTGAAGTTCAATGCTGTTCTGCAGGTTTTGTCCAGGAGTACAAGGTAAAACAAGAAAATATATTAAAATAGAAAATGAAGGAGGAAAATTCATATTATTCACACATGAAATGATTATTTACATAGAAAATTCAAAAGAATCTATACATTGTTAGATTTAATCGACAGATTTATTATGATTATTGGATACAAAAGTCAACATATAAAAACTGGTTGCATTTCTAGATAGTAGAAACAAATCATTGGAAAATAAATTTCAAATAAAGTACCTTTAACAATAGCATCAATAGATTAAATACTTAGGAATAATCCTAATAAAATATGTGCAAGGTCTCTGTACCAAAAACTATCAAACTTTGCTGAGAAAAATTGAAAGAAGTCATATGTAAATGGAGAGACATATCATGTTCATATATGAAAGACTTAAATGTGGTTATTATACCAGTTCTTTGCAACTGATCTATAGATTCAGTGTAATTGTAATAAAAATCCCAACAAGGTTTTTTTAATTTAAAATTTATATGAAAATGCAAAAGACCCAGAATCCAAAGACAATGTGAAGAAAAGAAGACTTATATACTAAAAAATTTCAAAAACTTATGAAACTATAGAATTGCTGTAATTAATTCAGTATGGTATTGTGAAGGATAATCAAATACACACCAGGGTACAGAATCAAGAGTCTAGAAACAGACCCTCATAGAGGGTTAAATGACTTATAACAAAGGTAGCTCCATAACTCAGTAAGACAGCTATTTTCAATATTTTTCAACTCATGGCACATGTAATCTAATTACTAAAATTTTATGGCACATCAAAAAATGTTTTTACTGATCTGACAAAAAAATAGGTATAATTTCAACTCATTCACACCAGATGGCTATTGTTATGCTGTTGGCTTTTGTCATCTTTAAATCTGACAATCTAAGGGAAAAGAGGTCAGCGCCCCTGACTAAATACTCAGGTATTGCATGTTTAAAAAACTCTTGCAGCACACCAGTTGAAAATTGCTGCAGTAGGGAAATGACAGTCTTTTGAATAAATAGTAATGAAGCAATTGGGTTTATGTGTGACCTGGATGTAGTTTACTCCACACAGAAAGTATATGTAAAATTAACCATAGAATTAAGTATGAAAGATAAAACAATTAAGCTCCCAGAAAAAAGTAGAAAAATATCTTTATTTTTATGAAGTTCAAGAACTCACAAACTAATGCTAGAAGTTGGAGAGTGGTTACCTTTTAGGGGGACTGTGGATTAGGAAGGGGTAAAGGGTGCTAGAATTGTTTGTTCCAGATCATGATCTGGTGGTTATAAACATTTATGCATATATACATCTATTAGGACACTATACTCAATAAAAAGAAAAAAAAATTAAGAAATGCATGAAAAAAGAAATATAAAGGGAAATGAAATATTTTGGTATTTGTTCTCATCTTCCTATCTCTCTTTCCCAACACTAACCCCAGGTGGACACTTGCCAGTTTCTTTTCTCCATACTAACAAAAACACTTTTTAAAATCATTTAAATTACTAAATCTAAGTTTTTGTGAGCATTCCTCTTGATTTGAACTCTAAATAAAATCAAAAAAGGTTCTCAGATAATCTAGTGACTTGGCAAAAACTCAAAGTTATATGCAGTGATGAGAAAGCTCCTGAATAAAATATTGACATCAAACAGAACCAAAATTACTTGAAAGTTTAATCACTGTAACATGTAGTAGAAACACTCACTACGCTGAGCCTAAGGAAGTCCATAAAAATGAGATGCAGCCCCTTCCTTCAATGGGTTCACACTCTAATAATAATAACCAAGGTTTATATAGCACTTCTTATGTGCAAGGGATAATTCTAAATGTTTCAGCTATGTTAATTTATTTCATTCTCCCAAGAAGCTAATGAGGTAGATTATTAGCCCCCATTTACAGATGACAAAACTGAGGCACCAAGAGGTTAAGTAATTTTCCAAGATCACATCTACCAAGTGGTAGGGCTGGGGTTTGACCACAGCATTCTGGGGGCTATTCTATGTTTTTTACTCCTCTGTCGTCCTCTGTGAGAATGAGCAGTCCTTCTCCTTTAGGGCTGGTTAGGAGTATATTTGAGGGGAGCATTCTTTGGAGTCCCTTAAAAGTCCAAGAGAAGCCAGGAAAAGGGTGGCTCTCTCACCCACTCTCTGGAAGCCTGTTCTGCAGGAGATGGTCTCTAGGTTCATGTTTAACCTCTAAACAGAAAGGGCATTCCTGAGCCTGGCATCCTGTCCACCTCAGGTTTAGAAGGCATGTTAGAGGAAGCAGTTTCTCATTCTAGAACCTCAGCCCTGTAGTATACAGGATAGCTAACTAACAGATTTTCCTAAGAGAATTTCTGGGAGAGGCTGGAAATTGAATCTCCCTTCTTCCAGCATAACGGCACCGCTGACAGCATTTGCAAAATGCCCAGTAATTACATTAATTTGCCAATAGTGCAGATCCAAGAAGTATTTTAAACTTGATTTTACTGGGCTGTATATGCTTTATTTCCTTAACAGTGTTACGGTTTTATTTATTTTTCTCAATTTTACACAGGGTTTTTCTCTGAGCGGTTGGAGAACAACCCCCTAAATGAGAGCTTTTTTGTTCATCTTTGATTTTAAGAAATTGAGGTACCAGTATATTTGACATGCAACATTATGTAAATGTAGTGTGTACAACATATTGATTCGATACATTTATACTGCAGTATTATTGCCATTGTAGTATTACCTAATACTTCTATTATATCATAATTATCATTTCTCCTAGACTTGGGAACAATTAAGACCTAGTCTCTTCTTAAGTTTAATGCTTATATTGCAGTTTTATTGTCTATAATCACTGTATTAGATTTCTAGGATTTATTTATCTACTAGTTGCGTCTTTGATTTTTGGTACTGGGTTTCCTTCTTTATTTTCTCAACCTTGACACTGTTGGCATTCTGGGCAGTATAACTCTTTGTCCTGGGGTCTGTCCTGCCCTGTGCCTGGGGGGATGGTTTGCAGTATCCCTGTATTTGGCCACTTAATGCCAGCACCACCCATACCCTGAGAGGTGACACCAAAAAATGTCTTCAGACAGAGCCAAATGGGGGAGGGGAGAATCATCCTAGATTGAACCACAGCTTAGTTCATGGATCACAACAGGATGAAAGCCAAGTAAAGTTAGTTATAAAACCTTACATGTGACATTTCTGTGCAGCCAACCCCGAGGCAAGTTGTGGGCACTTGCCCCCTTGCTGGCATGTTCTAATCTATCCCTCAAGAGCATGAACTCATGTAGCTTCTAGCCCTGGCTTGCAGATAAATTTTGTTGGGTGAACAAAAAATGTGAATGGTGAATGTATAAAAATTCTCTCTAATTCTTTACTTACTAGCTATGTCATAGGCATGTCATAAAACTTCTCCAAGTCTCAGATTTTGAAAGTTAAAGTGAGAAGAAAAATTCCTATACCTCACAGAATTCCTGTGACAATTAATATGAATAGTGATTATAAAGGGCTTAGTATACTGCCGGTAAGAGCATTAATTATTATTCTAAAAAAGGGTCTGGATTTCCAAAGAAAAGAGAGAAGTTGCACAAGTATTCAGGAAGCGATGATGCTGGTTGACTTACAATGGCTTCCTTATAATTTGTCAGTGACAGACCTGGGGGGTGATGGCTAGCACAAGAGGCTGGATGGCACTTACTTGATAAAACAAAATATTCTGAGTGACTCCCCTATACTGGGCACAGCTGTGTACAGGAGATAAAATAAGTAGAGTGTAGCCTCTGTCCCCAAAGAACCCACATTTCCATGGGGAAGACAGACCTGGCAATTAAGCAGTGGCAGCATTGAGTCTGGCTCTGCCCCTGAGGGCCGAGTGGGTGGAAGTGCAGACCACAGTGGTGGGGGAGAGGAGGGGCTGGGATGGGGCACAGACTGGGCACCCTAGAACCAACTTTTAAAATTAACTTGCATAATGCTCAGCTATTATATGGAGCAATTACGGGGGTAGAGGGACATTAAAAAAAATGGACAAGCAATGATAATAAATAGTTAAAAGAAGTTGACATTTTCCTACCATTTCTCCCAAAGACCAAGTTGTTTTGGTTTGTGTTTTAAGAAGAGAGAGGGTTGAGTGTGCGTGGTACTTTCACAAAGCACAGGGAAACTTCTTTTTCCTCATTTTTTCACATCCAAGTTTTCTGCTACTGCTCATTGAAGTCTTCTCTTCCCTGACTCCAAACTCATCTCCAACACGGGCCCTTAAAAATCTAATTGGTGCAGACTCTCCCATTCCCCTCCCTGGTCTACCCCAGCTCAACTCTCTATTGTTGCAGGTTGATTTTACCTCTAATGAGTCTTTCCATTGGTATCGATTCCCACTCCCTGGATTTTGTGGGATCAGGGAGCAGAAGCTGATTAAGCTGGTCAGTTACCTTTCCTACTTGGGAACATGGGGTAGGGAGAGAGGAAACATGGCCTCGTTAGTATTCTCCTTAGAAGTAGAGACAGGGAAATATGGTCCAAATATGCATCCACTAATGATTTTTTATCCTGTTTTAAAGAATGGTTGGAAGTGAATCTTAAAAGAAACTCGAAAGGTTTCCCACATTACCTGTTTTTGTATGTATGTACAGAGCACAAGGAAGCTGCCTGCCTCAGTTTGAACTGTAAGATTTTACTAGCTCTTTAGTCTGTTATTACGTTGACGATGCCGTCCAGTCAGAGAACACCAGGAATCCATGTGTCGTGGAAGAAAGTTTGGGTTTATCAGTTCGTTCCAGTGGGGGCAACCTCACTCCATGGGGAGTTGTAGGGGTATCTCAGCAAAGGGGTGCTAGAAAGGACTTATTACAGAATTTGGACTTGAGTTAGGTGATTCGGGTGAGGGTTCAAGGAAGCAGACTTTTATTTCTGATTAGATGTTGTTAAGAGCAGAGGTAATTCTGTGATTGGGTATAATTCTTCTCGAGAAGGCACGGAAGTGTAACTGCCCAATGCTTTAGTCACGTGCCCACCTAGCCATTTGTTGCACAAAGCCATAGCCTGAAAACACCACGGAAGAGAGTCTCTTTTTGAATTTATTTTTGGAGGTCCTTTTAGATAATCCCAATTTCAACTCTTGGCCTATAAATAGAATGTTAAATGATAGTATTTTCTTAGTCCAATGAGACTTGTCGGACAATGAAGTACCCAGTTTTTCATGGAGTGTCTTTTCTATTTTTAATTTTTGAAAGGCATTCCAGGAAGTGATAAATTGTCTTCATGGGCCTGGCCACAGTTCGCCTTCAGAAACAATTTCATGGCTTACTGGGCAAGTTCGTGGTCCGCTGGAAAGTAAATGAATTGCTTGAGACGGGGCTCATTTTTCAGAGCTTGTCCATTTAAAAAAGCTGTGTGACTTTTCTGTCACCTTGAACACATTGGCCCAACTAAATGCCATGTACATTTCATTTCATCTGTCATCTCAGCGTATCTCCCTTTGAGTCAAATATTTGTTTGTGAAATTTTTCTTCTGCACTTACTTTGTTTATGATACAGATTCTTTAAACACGAGACTGCCAACTTCATTCTCCTCAGCACAGGGTCATCCTTTAACAAAAATACACATTATGCTCACCACAAATAGATTGTAATTGGGTGGTGTACACTGCTCCACTCTTGACCTCCTCTTGAACTCAGTAATCAGAATGACTTTGCCAAGGTTATTCCGTGACTCCTGGCTGTTGAGGAAAACGGGCTCTTGAGAAGGTTTCAGTTGCCTCATATCCCCAGAGGACTATTAGCCAGACATAGTCCTCTCAAGAGTCCAAAAGCTTCCCTGGGCTCACTGGTGGACGTAAGGGAGAGCGGGCAACAGAATCTCTGAAACGTGTGTCTATGCTTTCACCATTTGAAGGATGCCAAATGCTTTCGCATCTTTTAAATAGCAAACTAAGAAGATTTCATAATTCTCTTATCGTTAGCTCTCTTACCCATCAATATATCCTGAATGACACCAGATGATTCTTTCTGGCCTCTCAGTGAGATTCCTTTCTAAAACTGTAAGGATTGCTGTCGTGACTAGGTCCTTGATGAATATTGCAGATCAGAGCTGCTGGGCACACAAACTTGGCTTTCTCAGATCCTTTGGGTTTAACTGTAACTGAAGTCAGAGTTTATCTAGCTTCCAGCTTTCAGGTGAAATTGAAAAGAGCCCACAGGCACCAGATGTGGAAGAGTGGCGAGTTTTCAGCGCTCTGAGGGCTCCAACAGCAACGTCAGTGTGAAGATGAGGCTCACTGTGCAGAGGGACCATGCTCAGACCACATAGGAAGATAGAACTTTGTCCCACAGTCTCTAGGGACCATTCTAGGGAGCCAGCTGGTGGCTTTAATGGCCCCTTCAGTGTGAATATGGCCCCTTCAGCGTCAGGTTCTGACAGCGCCCAAGGAGACAGGAGGATGCTTCTCTGTTTACCATCATTTCCACCTGTCACCCCCAGAGCCAGCTATCTATAAGGAAGAGAGTTCTCCTAGTAGGCCTTCTGGAGAGGACAGAGGAAGCACAGAGAGCTTCGGCAAGTGTGGACAGCTCTGTTCTTGGAGCATCCAGAAAACTCTATTGCTGGGCCTCCAAAGGGATGCGTTGAAACTAAAACACTTCCCCCCGAAAAGCTTCCTTACATTATCTAACAAGGTCAGTCTAAAGAAGTAACAATGCTAGCTAACCACGGCTCTGTTACACTGGGTAAATGTTTACTAAATTAAAGGGAACCTGGTAGAATTGAACTTGTATAAGGATCAGCAATTTTGACAAAGTTTTGCAGTGTGGGGACATATTGAGGATGAGAAGAGTGCTAAAATAAAAACTTTTTTTTTAGATTACTCATTTAAATTGACTTAGATAAGGACAGGCTTTTCTATTGAAGAGAGGACTCTTACTTCTCTTCTTTGCCTCTGTCTCAGCTGTGCCCCGCCCTGTTACCATAGACCCTTCGCCAAGCAGGTTTCGGGTACCTGTGTACAAACAGGGAGCCAAGCCATCAGGAGTTATGTAGCTGCAAGGCTTTTCTCCTTGTCTTTGTCTCATACCCAGGAAATATGTCTGGTAAATTAAAGAAGAGTGAAAATCCCAGACAAATTACAAAGCAGGCATGTTTGCCTTTGAAGCTTCCCAGTGCCTAGCGACCTTAACCTTGCCCTGGCTCCCAGGATGTGAAACTCAGCCCTGTCTCGCACTGTGACCATGACTCTTCCCTTACAAAAGGAGTATCTTATTTTCTCTATTTTCAGAACCCTGTATCCCCATTTCTAAAGTGCTATATGTCTAGGCTTATGACCAATGGGTGCCAGACTACTTACTGCATTTTTGTTACCCAGGTTTAGTGTATTCTAACATGGTACGGAGACAACGCTAGAGCGGTCACTGTCTAATTTCATGGTGTGCAGGATGGACCGATCATGACAGAGCCCTAGAGGGCAGCTCGGGTCTACGTCACTCTTTAGGCCCTCTGAGGAAGGAGTTGATCATCAACCAGCTTTGCACCTTGGGCATGTTACCTGTCTGAGCCTCAGTTTTCTCACCTTTAAATTTGGTAAAATAATAGGAATATGTAACATTTATTGAATGCTTTCTCTTTGCAAGGCACTGTGTCAAGCATGTCATATCTAGTCACTTACAAAAACCTCACAACAAACTTAATCTTAGGTTCTTCGCTTCATTCTCTGTGACATGTGTGTGTGTGTATGTGTGTGTGTGTGTGTGTGTGTGTGTGTGATTTAATCTGGAAATTAGATAATTTTACTAACATCTAAGAGTCCCTGTAGGTATTCAAGTGGAAAAAAGTGCAATATGCCCGGTTAATAACGAGCCTGTGTGCGACAGGTGGGTGTAAGCAGCACTGTGATGTTCACTGTTATTCACTCTCTTATTGAGAAATACTTCAAAAGAGCCTTATTTTTTTCCTTCATGAATTAATAAAAACTTTCTCCTCACTGTGAATCAGTAATCTACCTCAGTTGATTGGTTTTGGGGTCTTGCTCCTTTAAATAATTATTTAGACCACCTTTCACACTTAATGCAGTACAGAAAAAACTGAGCTATTTGCTAGTGATGGACTTATAACTAAATGGAAATATGTATAACAGTTATATTTTGTTTACGAGGATGTAAGTACCATGAGGACAGGATTTTGTCCATATCTTTTCCCCACAGCCATATTTTCAGAGTTTAGAAAGTCTGGCAGGGAGCAGGCAATTAATTTTCATTGAATCAACGAGTGAACGGGACAGCAGACACGAATGCACACCCTTTTCTTTGTGGAATTGTTCTAAGCAGAGATGGAAGAGGTCTACATTTGTTTTCTTATCAAATGAATTAATACAAGTGAATGAATAAGTGCTATTAAGTTAATATCCATTAAAGAATTTTGAAAACTGTAAAGCACTACAGAAATAGAGGATGTGACTTTTATTTCCTTCTGGGTAAATGTTTGGGGAAAAACAAAATGTTTTATAGGACACAATATCAGGCTTTCTAAGTTTGTTCTTAGTTTATTTAAAGAACATGCATGCAAGCAATAACTAGAGCACTGTATTCTATTTGAAAATTGAAAAGGGTCCACGAAGTAAAATGTGAGGAAAATCTGACTTCTCTGATAGTTTTCTGAGTGTGTGGCAGATGTGTTTGTAATTCAGCATAATTGTTTTTCCACCAAAAGCCAAAACTAATCTTTTAACAGCTTCTTACCACATTAGACTCAGTCTTTCACTTTCTATCAGTTCCATCTGAAGAGTCAGTTTTGTCAGTTTAAAGGAAAGCAGAATGACATTCAGCCAGATGTTCCAGGGAAGTGCAGGGAGCTAGTTGGATCACAGTCCTCTGTTCTTAACTTGATGTGTTGGGTGTTAATCCTGGCGACTAGCTAAAGCCCACAGCAGCTCAAAATTACCTCTGTTAGGTCCCTACTCCATGTTTTGTTCATTTAAAAAACCTTGTTATCAGTAAATGAGGGTTCTAGCTCGGAATCTACTTCTCTACCCCATAATGTTCAGTAACCCACTTGGAAAAGTAGGAGTTGTAGATTTTAATGCTGATGACATACAACTGATGATAAAGTTGTTTATTGCTGATTTTAAAACATGATTTATGTAGCCCTGGCCAGTGTCACTCAGTGAGTTGGAGCGTCATCCCGTAACCAAAAGGTTGCAGGTTCAATTTCTGGCTGGGGCACATACCTAGGTTGTCGGTTTGACCCCTGATCCCCGGTCCAGGCACTAATGATCCTGGGTCCCAGCACATTAGGGAGGCAACCAGTTGATGTGAAATGTTTCTCTCTCTCCCTTCCTCTCTCTAAAAGCAATGAAAAAATTGTTCTATAAAAAATGTCCTCGGGTAAGGAATGTATGTATGCATACGTATACACACACACACATGATTTATTTGAACGTGTAATCTTTCAAGCAAACCATATTAAATTCCCTCTTAGTTGAGGAGAACTATATCTTTGTGAGCTTTTTTGTTGTTGTTGTTTGTTTTCAATTTATACATCCCTACTTTATCTTTATTTCCATGACTTCTGAATAGTTCTTTTTTGTTATTTGTTTTTAGAATGTAAGTTTTTTCTTTAAACCCCCAAATGAATGAAAATAATTGATCAAAAGGTTAGTGCCTACAACAGGTTCACTCTGTGGGGGTGTTGCTTAAAAAGTATTATAACGTAGTTTCCAAGCTTTTTACAAAGACATATCTTGAGATATTTTCAGGAAACCTGGCCCATTTCAGATGACTTTAAAGTAAATTTTATGAGTATTCTGGCCAAGGGGTATTTTCCCTTTGGTTAATTTAACTACTTATTACACTTGGGGGTGGGAGTTGTGAGAATACAAGCAAAGAACAGAGCAGAGACCACAGAGGACTGGCCTCTGAACAGAGTTCTTCTGGGTTTACCCTTGGAGTATGTTAGGCTGCTGTCTGGCAAAAGGATCAGGAAGCCTGGACCCCACTGGCTTGAACAAGAGGGGGTTCGTTCGTTTTATATTACATGATGTCCTGAAGGAGGGCAGGCTCCAGTCACAATATTTTAGACTCTATCTCTGCTTTTCTGTGATCCCGCCTTTGGCCCTACTGTACATTGAGGTGCGGCTTTATTCTTGGGCTGGTTAATGAGAGGTTACAACCATCCTGGTATCACTTCCAGGTATGACAATGTTTCCAGAGAAAGGGTGTGTTTTTCTTTGTCCCTGCATTTTTTTAAGGGCAGGACCCTCCTACGTAACCCCTAGTAAACCTCTCTTGGTGAATGAGCGTCCAAAATTGTCTGACAGGACGATCCTGCACCAAACGGTAGCAAGGAGAATGGGATTGCCCTGGAGGGAGGGCAAAGCCTTCGGCCTTTTGGAGAAGGCAGATTATCCAAATAAAATCAGAGTTTAGTGTATGTGCCCCAGGGCTTTAGCTGTGCCCTTGGGGGAACATCAAGGGAAGACTTTTGAAAGATAAGAAACATAAATGAGGTTCTTGACTTTTTCCAGGTGAACAAAAGCAGTCTCTTAAATATTTGAAGGAATAGAGAATTAATCAAGACACTAAAACACAGGGGTTTTAGAGCTGAAGTAAATTTATATTTTTGGTCATGCCACCCAGGAAAGCATTTTAACTCTAAAAAATTTGGTAGTCCCATCCATCTTCCGGTTGGCAAGCCAGTAAATAAGTAGGGGGAAAGCTTTGGTAATTAGGGGATGTTAATGACATTAGTACAAATAGAGTGTCTGAGTTAGCAGAAGATTACATCTACTTTTCCAATTGGCTTTCCCCACTTTTTAAAAAGTGTTGTTAAATGCCCACTTGCAAATGATCCTTTTTCTGGGTAACAAGGTAGATTAGTTAAAAGATAACTGGTAGAATAAAAGATATGCTTCTAGTTTGCCTCCAGTGAAGGACAGGTGGGCTGGTGAGGTGGTCTGGAGCCATGGCATGGCTGAGTGCTGACCCATAATTATGAAGGTCATGGAGTTTACAGTTATGGGGCTGTTTCAAGTCCTCTCCTCTGAACTGCTGTTAAAGAAATCACCTCTTTAGTGCTAAACTGCTCATTGTCTTTTATATCCCTATAATTCATTGCATGTGATTAATAGATACTTTTTTCAAATTTTATTCTTAATTCTTATTTTTTAATTCCTTTGGGATTCTTCCTGTTTATTTTGTGGTATAACATGTAAGGGAAGTGTCTTAACTGGTAGCAAAAAAATATGAGGGGGAACCCCCCCAAAAACCTAAATATCTTCTTGAGGGTGGGCCCTTGTAGTGCAGGCTTCCCCTGCTAGGTGAGTGTTCTAGGAACACAGCTGTGTCAGTGTACCAGCTAGCTGGTGGTGTTGTGAGAGGCTGCATTCAGCTTCAGTGTGTTTGTTTTGAAGACTCTTTCAACCCATTTGCCCATTTCATGATGGGTGATTTACGAGCACACCTGCCCATACAGCGCTGAGTGTTCAGCAGTTTTTGACCAAAAATGGCATGACCCTGTGCCCCACCCTCCCTATTTACCTGATCTTGGCCTGAGCAACTTTTTTTTTTGTTTCCCTGGATGAAAAAATTCCTCAAAGGGAAATGTTTTGCCAATGTGGAAGAGGCGAAACACAAAAACGGCAGAAGCACTAAAAGGCATCAAAATTGATGAGTTCAAAAACTGTTTTGAGCAGTGGAAAAAATGTCTTGACAGGTGTATTGCATCAAATGGAGAGTACTTTGATGGTGACTGAAGTTTAAACATGTAAGAATAAATACACAATTTTTTATAAATAAATTCCATTATTTTCTGGTCCCCCTCATAATTTCGTTAAATATTTCTGTTCATGAGGGCCCTTTTTTTTGGAAAGAGGAAAGAAATGGAGAAGGTTTTGGAAAAATTCAATCAGATACAGGCCCAAATATGAAAAATTAGTACTTTCTGAGGTAGCTTTTTATAATTAAAAAAAAAGGCAGGGACGGGTCAAGGGATGGAGGAAGAGAGGGTAGCTTTGCAATTGACCAGTTCTAAAAAGGTTGAAAAAGAAATGAAGTTTCTTCTGTTTTCTGTGGGTGTCTGGGAAAATCTTACTTAATTTCTTTCTTTCAGGTAGGGGAGCCTGCCAGCATGATAAAAAAGAGTGACTTAAATTTTTTCCTGCATTTTGTAAGTAATGTAATTTGGCATCCTTTTAGCTCAGCAGCTGCTCTCTGTGGATTACAGGTTCACGGAGAGAGTAACTGGTGTAAAGCCCTACTCGACAGATGGTCATTGTGCATCTGTGAAAACTCACTGGTTCAAAGTCCCTATGAACTAGTACTTTACCTAATGCTTCTTAATTCAGTTTTTTTCTTTCTGTGTATGTCTTCTCTAATATGTCTTAAAAACCCTACAGTGGACCCCTGCAAGCGACTCAAAATCTGGAAAATATGCTTTCCTGGCCAATTCTGGTTCACCTCAGTAGTGTTTTAAAGACTTTCTGTGCTAAGTGCAAACATTCATACACTGAATTCCATGGGGCCTTCATCATTTTTAATGTGAAAAGAATCTGGTTTTGGTTTCTTTAATCTCTTATAGCCAAATTGGGTCCAGAAGATGAAACTGTGGACCTACGCTTTCTAACTAAACAAAGCATTGCTAATGGAGAGGAAATGTGTGAGATCCTGTGCAATCAAATCTCCAAGGTGTGCTTTCTTTGCAGCAAAGAGATCTGCTTAATACATGAGACAAATCCTGCCCTCTGGTCTTAAAACCACTGAGAGCAGGAAATAATTTCAGGGGCTCAAAGTCTGGTTTTATTTGAGATCTACTTGGAATAGTAGACCTGTGTGAGAAAATGTAATGGTTCACTCCTTGCAGTGTGACAAAAGCCAATTTTATAAATGCCACTCAGGTGAGTAAAGAAACCCTTTACGTGTGGCCCATTCCAATGCTTTGAAAATATATTTGCGTATTTATTATTTTCTCCAAAATAAGCATTCTTACATTGTGACTTGTGGCTGTCCAGAGGATTTGTGAATGAGTTCAGGAAACCTGTGGGACTCTCTGGAACTCAGTTCATTTTTTCTTGATAGAGAGATCTTAATTTGCATCAGGTCCGGAAGGAGAAATTAATGATCCTCAAAAGTTTATCACTTCTACATTCGAGGTAGTTAGAGTCTTTGTTTTTAGAGTTAAATACTGAATAGTGGCTACAATTGAATTCTGAATATATACATATATAATATTGCTCTCTAAAAAATTTATATTTTAGTCAAAGTTGTACATATTTTCATGGTCAAACAGCTCCATGATGTTTATTATAAAAAAATCAGTGTTTTCCCACTCTATTTCTGTTTTGCATAAGCAACCACTTTAAACTTTTGTAGCCATTTCTTTTGGAGTTCACCTCCATATTTCTTGATTTTAGCAGTGTTAGCTATCTTATCTAGAAGGGGATGTAGCTCTCATAACACCGTCCCAAATTGGCCTAGGATATTGCAGGTGTTTACACATGCAAGTCCTCACATACTTACCCAACTTTCTCTCCCTCACCCCTCCAATATATTTACATAACAGTATTTATGTGGCTCCATATTCGTTGCTTACATTATTATTCTCATGTAAATTTTCTTCATAGCTAGGACACATAGTATGCTCTGACTATATTTCTTATTTTGTATAACTTTTGTTTCTCTTGGACCTAGTAATTCTTTTTAATGTTCTAGAAAATAATTTTGTTGCATTTTTTTAAAATTTATTCCAAAACTCTCTTCCAGAAATGTAGATTTCTTAAAATATCCTTGCCTGCCAGGCTGCCCACCATTGTCGTCCTTTGGAGAATGGCTCCTGCAGCCTTCTTTCTTGTGGCTGCTCTCTGGGTCTGCTGTCCTTGGATTTGCTTTCATTATCACCTTGGACCCCTCTCGCCCCTCCTCTGATTGCATCATATGCTTGACGGGTTTATGCTTTCCTCTGTCTTCGTGTGCTCTCTTGTTTGATTAGAGCAGATTCTTTGATATCTCCCCAGTAAAAGCTGCACGGGTAATCAGTTTTGAGAGTTTGTATGTTAGAAGGACCTTACTCCTCCTACCCTCACAATTGCTTGATAGTTTGGCTTGTTGTAGAGTTCTAGGTAGGAAATCATTTTCTCCCAGAGTATTTGAAGATATCTAAACAATAGTGTTTTATTGATAAAAAGTTTGGTGGTCATAAGATTATTGTATAAAACAGTGTTTCCAAAATACATTTTTATAGGTAGAGATTAGTAATATCTTGGTAAAATAACATATAAAATATCAGTAGCAAAAACATTTTTCTGAACCTAGGCAGCAAAACAAAAAGTGATATAAAAAATATAGGTTCCCCCCTCCAATAAACATCATTAAATGTTAAGTTCCTCTGAGTAATAATTTTGTTCAAACAGGAGGCTTATTAGTTTATAGTGGAAATTTACAAACAGATATTTTAAAACAGTTTTCTCTAGTCTAAATTAGAAATGTCAAAGTAATTAAAATAACTGGCCTTCTGTGTAATGTACTGAAATCATAGAGTACTTTCTCTTGGTAAGAATGTGCACAATAACTCAAAGGTAACATATTTATAGAGTTCTAAAAGGTAAATGTTGAAAATGTCCTTTAAAAGCAAACTATATCACATTTGACCATTCATAGTTATTAATGGTAATGGTGCAGTATTAGTGAGATACTTGAATATTTTTGAAGTAGTATACCTTCAAAAGTAGTATTTTAACTTATTTTTATTTTTTTTTTTTGGTCTGATCAAATATTTAAAAAAACACGCCTCATCCTTAAATTAAACTTCTTTTCAATCTCTGTATATTCCATTGATGAAAAGGAATATACAAACAAATCAACACCCCCTGTTGTCTTTATTTCCATTAATTCCCTTTGATATATCAATTTTGGGGGACTAACTTCAAAGTATCAGTGAAAAGTTTGAAAAAAGCAAACGCTTTGAACATAAATGTCCATATTACTGTACTAGAGTAAAATACATTTAAATAAGTGAGGATAAAGGCCATATTTTGCACACAGTGGGTAAAAATTAAAAGCTTCGATCATCAGTTTCAGGTAGCACTGACTTCAAATACATTTATTCTTTTACAACGTATGAATTTGTATTACTCCAAATGAAGGGAATGACAATGGGTGACGTGATATAAAAACAACGCAGCTATCATTGCTAATCATGTTCTTTCAGAAAAGTACCCAAAAGGGAACAGTGCAGCATGAAAGGGCTCGGTAGGTACTAGGGCTCCATTTGGCTAACATCACAAGGAAATCTCTAATTTGGGACCTCAAAGGCCCTGTCCTCGACTGAATCTGATGTCTGTCGCTGAGGCTGATCTTTAAAATGGTGTTTGAACACGTCTACTAAGGCTTTTAAAACTGTTAATAAAAAGAGAACATTGTTTTCAAATCTAGTAGAACTACACTCTTACTGACTCATTTTATAGGTAAGAATCTTAAAATCCAACAATTGGAGCTTATAGGTTATTTTCATTTTTCTCTGTATAGCCATGTAATCAATATTAACTTTCTATGAATAAACAGTTTAGGAAAGGACTTTAAACTAAAGATGGCTTATGGTGAGTTTGCTGCAATTATGGTTTTAAAGTTATCTGGCATCAGAATCCAGTGAATTTTTAAAAGTTGCCCCTGAAATCTGTTATTTTTTTAAAACTATGTGACCATGACCATATATACCTCATTTTATGGCTTTGCACCGATTTGTTCAGTAAGAGATAAATGTATAGGTAAATTTTTTACATCGAATGGTAGCAGCAAACTGGTTTTAGTGTTCAAAGTCATAAAAAGTGAGGGCCTTTGTCCAAGATTACTCTATCCAGCAAAGCTATCATTTAGAATGGAAGGGGAGATAAAGTGCTTTCCAGACAAGGTAAAGTTAAAGGAGTTCATCATCACCAAGCCATTGTTATATGAAATGTTAAAGGGACTTATCCAAGAAAAAGAAAAAGTTCAAAACTCTGAACAGTGAAATGACAACAAACTTACAACTATCAACAACTGAACCTAAAAACAAAAACAAACAAAAGGTAAAAACCAAAAAAAACCTAAGCAAACAACTATAACAGGAACAGAATCATATAAATGGAGGTCACATGGAGGGTTATCAGCGGGTAGGGGAAGGGGAGAATGGGGGAAATGGTACAAGGAATAAGAAGCATAATTGCTAGGTACAAAATAGACAAGGGGAGATTAAGAATAGTATAGGAAATGGAGAAGCCAAAGAACTTATATATATGACCCACAGATATGAGCTAAGGGGAGATTGCTGGATGGAATGGGGGTACTGGGTAGAGGGGCGCAAAGGGGAGAAGAAATGGGACAATTGTTAATAGCATAGTCAATAAAATATACTTAAAAAAATGCAGTTGATTGTATTAGCATATGCTGTCACAGTTGACTCTCTTTAATATTAACTCTTAAAGACTCAGTTTAGATAGTTTTTGAATTTTCTCCGTTCCATGTAAAATTATTTTGAGTTGGAGATCAGCCAAGAATAGGCTATCTGTGAGTACAGATTTTTCGATCATTAGTGTGAACTCAAAAAGCATTTCCACTGGACTTGTTTAGGAAGATTTGCAAATCCAAAAAAGCCAAGAGTTTCTAGATTAGTAAACTGAGCCAACTTCTTGAATGTCCTTAATGAAATTTGTTCCATCAGCAGACAAATCAGAGAGTGGGTACCACCTGAGTACCTGGCCCATGATCATGCCTTCTGAAGTTTTAAAATAACAGCTTTATTGAGATATAATTCATGCACCATAAAGTTCATCCATTTAAAGCACACAATTGAGTGGTTTTTAGTATATTCACAGAGTTGTGCAGTCATGACCATGATCTAATACTGAAATATTTTTGTTATACCCAAAAGGAACCTTGAACCATTAGCAATCATTTTCCATTTCCCACATCCCCTAGTAACCATGAATCATCTTTATGTTTGCATTAATTGACCTATTCTGGACCTTTCTTTCTGGATTTTGGATTTTCTTTCATGTAAATGGAATCATAAAATATGTGCTTCTTTGTGATTGGCTTTATTTTTTCCACTTAGCATGATGTTTTTAAGCTTCCTCAGTTTTGTGGTATCAATACTTCCTTTCTTTTAATGGCTAAATAATATTCCACTATATGGATACAATAATTTTGTTTATCCATTTATCAGTTAATGAACATTTGGGTTGTGCTCACTTTTTGGCTATCATGAAAATGTTGCTACAGACATTCAAATACAGATGTTTACATGGATATATGTTTTCAGTTCTCTTGGGTATGTACTCGAGGGGAATTATGGGTTATATGGTAACCCCAGTTTGAGTAACTGTCAAATTGTCTGTATTATGTTACAATCCCACCAGTAATATTTGAGGATTTCAATTTCTTTACAGCTTTGCTAACACTTGTTATTGTCTGTCTTTTCTTTTCTTTTTTAAAAGAATTATAGCCATCCTAGTGGATCTGAAGGGGTATCTGAATAATATTTTGATTTCTGTCCTTTAATGACTTGCGTTGTTGGGGATCTTTTCACATGCGTAATGGTAATTTGTGTATCTTTTTTGGAGAAATGTCTATTCAAATTCTTTGCTGATATTTTAATTAGGTTACTTGTCATTTTGTTGTTAAATTATAAAAATTCTTTTTACATTTTGGGTATAAGTCCCTTATCAGTTTATGATATTTTTAAATAAAACAACTTTCAAATATTTTCTACTATTTTATGGGGTATTTTTGAAGGAAATTTTTATTGTCTTTTGGGGTCAAGTTTTCTCCTGAGGACCCCAGTGCTGTTGTAATTTTCATTCCTTTTTAGGGGACCTACTCTCTCTCTCTCGCTCAGATTTTAGGACTACTATTTTGTCTTTAGTGCATATTAATTTTTAGATAATCTACATTAATAATGTTATTTTAAAAATCCATTTTGTTGGGGTTACATTTTTATTACGGTAATTTCCAAATATATGCAAAAGTAAAGAGAATAATGTAATGAACATCTATATATGGTCACCTGGATTAAATAATTATAAATATATTACCACCCTTGTTTCATCCATCTGTTTCTTTTAAAACTTTTTCCTGGAATATTAAAAGATAATGCAAGACCTATTATTTTACCCATAAGTCCTTCAACATGCATCTCTAAGAGATGAGTTTTCTCTTAACATATTTATGATGTCATTTACCTCTATAAAAATAAATAATAGTGCCTTAATGTTATCTAATTTTTCATTTATAGTCATATTTCTTCTAATGTTTAAAGATTTTATTTACAACTGGATGACATAGTTTATTCAGTCATTCCCCTATTGATAGACATCTGGATTATTTTCAGTCTTTTATTATTACAAATAACTCTATAATAAATATCCTTGTGCATGTGTCATTTGGCATATTTGCAAGTATTTCTTTTGGATAAAATCCTAGAGTTTGATTGCTTGGTCTAATGGTAAATGCATGTATATTTTGTTAGATAGCCCAGTATCCTTCCATGAGTGTTGTATAATTTTGTATTCCCTTAGTACATACATTAATCTAGAAACACATGTCCTTCACTTCTCTCTCATCTCTTATCTTACTCTTTGGAATTCCTAGTATTTAGGCATTTTCCCTTCTACCATGAGCCTTTAATTTCATCAGCCCCCTCTCCTCCACCATTTTCCATTTTTTTGCATCTTTTAAATTTTCCGGGAGAATTTTCTCTACTTCATCTTCAAACCTGTCTACCAGATTTTAATTGCAGCTGTCATTTTAATTGTCAAGAGCATTTGGTGTTGTTTCCAAAATGCTCTCTTTATAGCCTCCTATTTTTGTTCTTGGGAGTTAACTTAATTTCTATCAATAATTCATTTAACGATAATAATTAAGTACAAATTATTTTGTCCCAGGTATTATTCTAGGCACTGTAGCATTGGCAGTGAATAAACAGTTAAAATCTCTGTCCTCAAGGAGCTCACAATAAAATGGTGGAAGGACATACATGTGAATATTCAATGTGTGAGGTAATAAGTCTATGAAATAAACAAGCAGAGCAAAGGAGGGCTGACAGTGACTGGAAGAGGGGCTACTGTGTTACATAGGGGAGTAAAGAAAGGCTTTAGTGATCAGGCGACATTTGCAAACAGACTAGAACAAGAGGAAGAAGTAATAAGGACATGGGGGAAAGAGCTTTTCAGGCAGAGGGAACTGAAAGCAGCAAAGTCATGAAGCAGGGATATGGAAAGTTTAAGGAAAATCAAAGAGCCCAGCACAGCAGGGGCAGAGTCAGCAAGGGCAGAGAGTGATCAGGGATAATATCAAAGAGAAAGAAGGGGTGTGAGATTGTGGGATATTGTGATCACTGGGATGGCATGATCTGACTTACACTTTTAAAGTGTTCTGGCATCCTCACGGTCAGTCAGCCTGAGGGTAAGCTCCAACCCCTGAGGTGCCAACAGCAATCAAAGCTCAACTACCACATAAGGAACACTCCTGGAACACTGGCTCAGGTGACCAGGGAGACTGCATCAGTGAGCTCTACAGGACACCACTGCATATGGCCACCCTGACCAGGCTGGGACACATAGAAGATATACCTAATATATAGAAATACACACACAGTGGCAGTGAAAATGTGGAGACAAAGAAACATATCCCAAATGAAAGAAAAAGAGAAAACCCCAGAAAGAGAACTAAATGAAATGAAGTCAAGCAATCTACTACATATAGAGTTAAAAACACTGGTTTTAAGAATGCTCAATGAACTTTGGGGAAGAATAGATGAACTCAAAAAGAACTTCAACAAAAAGATAGTAAACATTAAAAATGACACAGAAACCATAAAAAGAACCAGTCAGTCAGAAATGAAGAATGCAAAAACTGAAATGAAGAATATGCTAAAATAAATCAATAGCAGATTAGATGAAACAGAGGATCGAATCAGTGATTTGGAAGGCAAGGTAGAGGAAAACTCTCAATCAGAAAGGCAAAAGGAATCCAAGAAAAATGAGGATAGTTTAAGGAACCTCTGGGACAAAATAAAGCACACCAACATTGCATCATTAGAGTACCAGAAGGAAAGGAGAGAGCAAAAAATTGAAAACCCATTTGATTTTGTAATGACTGAAAATTTCCTTAACTTGGCAAAGGAAATAGACATACAAGCCTAGGAATAATAGAGAGTCCCAAACAAGATGAAGTCAAAGAGGCACGCACCAAGAAACATCATAATTAAAATGCCAAAAGTTAAAGATAAGGAGAGGATCTTAAAAGCAGCAAAAGAAAAGCACTTGTCAAGTGAGCTCTCATAAGACCATCACCTGATTTTTCAAAGAAAATTCACAGGCCAGAAGGGAGTGGGAAGAAATATTCAGAGTGGTGAAAAGCAAAGACCTACAGCCAAGATTACTCTACCCAGTAAAGCTATCATTTAGAATTGAAGGATAGATAAAGAGCTTTCCAGAAAGAAAAAGCTAAAGGACTTTGTCACCACCAAATCAATATTAAAATAAATGTTAAACAGACTTCTTTAAGAATAAGAAGGGGAAAAAACATAAATATGGCAATATGGCAATAACTACATACTTATCAACAATCAGTTTCAATGTAAGTGGATTAAATATTCCAATTAAAAGACATAGAGTGGCTGAATGGATAAGAAAACAAGACCCATACATATGCTGTCTAAAAGAGACCTATTTCAGATCAAAGGACAGAGACTGAAAGTAAAGGGATAGGAAAAAATACCTCATAGAAACAGAAATGAGAAAAAGCTGGGGTAGCAATACTTATATCACACCAAATATGCTTTAAAACAGAGGCTATAACAAGAGACAGAGAAGGACATTTAATAATGACAAAAGGATCAGTCCAACAAGAGGATATAACACTTTTAAACATTTATGCTCACAACATAGGAGCGCATAAATATATAAAGCAAATAATAATGGACATGAAGAGAGAGATTGGCCATAACACAGTAATTGTTGGGGGCTGTAACACCCCATTGACATCAATAGATAGATCATTCAGACAGAAAATCTACACAGAAATAACAGCTTTAAATGACACATTAGACCAGATGGATTTAATTGATATTTTTAGAGCATTTCACCCCAAAGCAGTAGAATATACATTCTTTTCAAGTGCACATGGAACATTTTCCGGCTTAGACCACATGTTAGGACATAAAACAAGACTCAATAAATTTAAGAAGATTGAAATCATATCAAGCAACTTCTCCAACCACATGGTATGAAACTAGAAAATAATTACAAGAAAAAACCCCTAAAAAACACTCAAATACATAGAGGCTAAATAACATGCTACTAAATAATGAGTGGGTTAACAATGAGATTAAGGAAGAATCAAAAGATACCTTGTGACAAATTAAAATGAAAACACAACTCAACATGTATGGCACACAGTGAAAGCAGTTCTAAGAGGGAAATTCATAGCAATAAATCCAAAGTCAAAAACAATATAAATCTTAAATAATGCCCAACTTTACACATAAAGGAACTAGAAACTGAATGACAAGGAAAGCCTAAAGTCAGCACAGGAGGAATAATAGCTATCAGAGCAGAAATAATCAAAATAGAACCAAAAAAGATATTTTCAATACACTCAATGAAAAATAGAGCTGGCTTTTTGAAAAGAATAAAAAATTGATAACCCTTTTACCAGACTCATCAAGAAAAAAAAAAAGGACCCAAACAAATAACAATTAGAAATAAAAAGGAGAAGTGAAAATTGACACCACAGAAATGCAAAGTATTATAAGAAAATACCACATACAATTACATGCCAACAAATTGGACAACTGGAAGAAATGGATACATTCTTAGAAACATACAATCTCCCAAAACTTAATCAAGAAAAAACAGAAAATCTGAACATACTGATAACAACTAATGAACTTAAATCAGTAATCAAAAAACCCCCAACAAACATAAGTCCTGGACCAGATGTCTTTACAGATAAATTTTACCAAACATTTAAAGAACAGTTAACACCTGTACTTCTCAAACTATTCCAAAAAATTTAAAAGGAGGGAAGGCTCCCAAGCTTGTTTTATAAGGCCAGCATTACCCTGATCCCAAGACCAGAAAAAAAAAGAAAGAAAAATTATATTCCAACAGTCCTGGTGAACATAGAAACAAAACATTAGTAAATCAAAGTCAGAAAAACATTTAAAAAATCATATGCCATGATCAAGTGGGATTTATTCCTGGGATACAAGGATGTTTCAACATCTGCAAATCAAGTAATGTGGTGTACCACATTAAAAATCATAAGAAAGCATAAAAATCATGTAGTCATATCAATAGATGCAGAAAAAGCATTTGTCAAAATCTAGCAAAGTGGGGATAGAGGGAACAGACCTCAACATAATAAGGTCCACATATGACAAATCCACAGTTAACATCATAATCAACAGGGAAAAGCTAAAAATATTTTCCTTAGGATCAGGAAAAAGACAAGGATTCCCACTTTTGCCATTTTTATTTAACATAGAATTGAAAGTCCTAGCTATAGAAACCAGACCCCCCCCCCAAAAAAAGGAAGTATAAGGCATCCAAATTGGAAAGGAAGAAGTGAAGCTGCCATTATTTGCAGATATATAGAGAATCCCATAGAGAAAGAACCCAAAGAATCCATGGAAAAACTATTAGCACTGTTAAATGAATTCAGTAATGTATGAGGATACAAAATTACTATTTAGAAATTGGTTGTATTTTTATACAATAACAAACTAGCAGAAAATGGAATTAATAAAACAATCTCTTGTACAATTACATCAAAAGAAAACACCTAGAAAAATTTAACCAAGGAGGTTAAAGACCTGTACTTGGAAATTATAAACATTGAAGAAAGAGATTGAAGAAGATACAAATCAATGGAAGCGTATACAGTGCTCATGCACAGGAAGATTTAACACTGTTAAAATGTCCATACTACCCAAAACAACCTATAGATCAGTGTGATCCCTATCAAAATACAAATTGTGTTTTTCAGAGAACTAGAACAAATAATTCTAAAATTTATACGGAACCACAAAAGAGCTTGAATAGCCACAGCAATCTTGAGAAAGAAGAACAAAGTTGGAGATAATCACACTACCTAGTATTAAACTATACTATTATACAAGGCTATAGTAATGAAAACAGCATGGTACTGACATAAAACCAGATGCATAGATCAGTGGAACAGAATAGAGAGCCCAGATATAAACTCACGCCTACATGGTAAACTGATGTATGACAAAGGAGGCAAGAATGTACAATGGGGTAAAGATCGTCAATTCAATAAGTGGTGTTGGGAAAACTGGAGAGATACATGCAAAAAAAATAAATAAATAAAACCAGACCACTTTCTTATACCATATACAAGACTAAACTCAAAATAGATTATTAAAGACTTAACTGTAAGACTCAAAACTATAAAATTCCTAGGAGAAAATGTAAGCAGTAAATAAACTCTTTGACATTGCTCTTAGTAATACATTCTTAAAATCTATTGCCTCAGGCAAGGGAAACAAATGGGTTTATCCCAAACTAAAGAGGTTTTGCACAGTAAAAGATATCATCACCAAATAAAAAGGCAACACATTGAATAGGAGAAGTTACTCAACAATCATACACCTGATAAAAGGGGTTAATATCCAAAATTTATAAAGAACTCCTACAACTCAACGCACACACACACACAAAAATCCCCCAGACAATCCAATTTAAAAAATGGACAAAGGACCTGAACAGACACTTATACGAAGAGGACATACAGGTGGTCAATAGATGTGAAAAGATTCTTAACATCATTAATAATCAGAGAAATGCAACTGAAAACCACAAGGAGATATCACCTCACACCTGTCAAAATGGCTATCATTAATGACCAAACAACTGTTGGTGAGGATGTGGGAAAAAGGGAACCCTCATCCACTGCTGGTGGTAATACAAATTGGTGCAGCCACTATGGAAAACATTATGAAGGTTCCTAGAAAATTAAAAATAGAACTACCTTATGACTGAACAATCCCATTTGTGGATATTTATCAGAAGAAAACTAAAATACTAATTTCAAAAGATCTATGCATCCCTATAGTGGCAGCATTATTTACAATAGCCAAGATAAGGAAGAGGAAGCAACCTAAGTGTCTATATATAATGGAATATTACTTGGCCATTAAAAAGAATGAAATCTTACTAGTTGCAACAACATAGATGAACCTAGAGGGTATTATATTAAGTTTAACAAGTCAGACAGAAAAGGACAAATACCATATGATGATTTCACTTACATGTGCAATCTAAAAGCCAAAATAAACAAAGCAGCAGAAGAAATAGATACTGAGAACAAATGGATGTTTGACAGATAGGAGGGGGGTTGGGGAGTTGGCGAAAAAGGTGAAGGGGTTAAGCAGTAAAAGTGTGCAGTTACAGAATAGTCATGGGATGTAAAGTACAGCATAGGGCATATAGTCAGTAATATTGTAATAACCATGTATGGGGTCAGCTACTAGATGTATCAGTGGGATCACTCTGTAAGTTATGTAAATGCCTAACCACTATGCTGTACATTTGAAACTAATAAAATGTCAAATGTCAACTGTAATTATAAAATAAAAATACTAAAAAATAAAATAAGATATCATTCTGGCTGCCCTGTGGAGAATAGACAATAGGAAGGGAATAGTGAAAATAGAGAGAATAGATAGGAGGCTGTGGCAATAGTGTGGACGAGAGGTACTGGTGACTCTCACCTGAATAATAGAGTAAGAAGTGGACAGATTCTGAATATATTTTAAAAGAAGAGCTGATAAGGCTTGATTGCATGATAAGGGCCAAAGTCTGACTGCAGTGGATTCAAGTGGGATTGAAAGAGAGGAGCTGGATTCAGCCAGTATAGGTGTTCTTTCGTGGGTTTTGCTGAATGGGTGACAGGATGATGCAGTAATAGCTAGAGATATACATGCGTTGAGGGTGTAATCTCCTCCTCCTCTTCTTTTTTTCCTCTTCCTTCTCCTCCTCCTCCTCCTTCTTAATGGGAGTGCCAGAGGGAGTGATTGACTTAAGGGGGATAATTGATGATGCAGTACAGGGAGTGGGCAATTACAGCACATCTGTTCTTGAACAGGTGGGGGTGGGGATGGAACCCAGTCAGTATTGAACAAGTTGGCCTTGGCATGAAGCTAGGACCACTCATCCATTTTTAATGGGAGTAAATGAGGAGTATAAGGTACAGACGCAGGTGGGGTAGGAGATTTGGTGGTAGTAACACGTGGAAGATCTTTTCTGACTATTTCTATTGGTCAAATAAGAAGCAAGAACATCAACGGAGGCTAAGGATGGCGATTAAAGTGTTACAAGTTTGAGGGAATGGAGAAGTTTGGAAATATTAATCTAGAAAAATATGAGTGAAGAAAAAAGAAGGAAATGTTTTGCTGCTGCAGATCAGCTCTAAAGTCCCATGTGGGCTTACTAATCACAAATTTAAAGTAAGTCTAGTCAGAATGATTGTCTGTTTTTGTTTCCAGTCATGTGCAGCTGCAGAGGCACATGTGTGGAGTGCACAGAACTGGGGTTCGCCCGAGAGAATACGGCAAAATGAGAGAGCCGAGCATGCGTGCAGGACTGTTGTAAAGGACTCCAGTGGCATGTGGCCTGAGGAAAGGATTGTTGGAAGAGGGCAGCTTCTGAGTGGCCAGAGTATTGCATAGATCATCTACATATTGATGCTGCCAAGTGTTATGACTGCAATAGTCTTGAAGGTGACCACAAGTTAGATGCTAAAATCTTCATGGAATGAAGGAAGTGACCCAGAGATGTAGAGAAGTCTAATTAAGATGGTGGATAATAGAGTGTTCATACTTGAACTTCAGAGGAACTGAGGGGTGTTAGGGAGGAGAGACAGATAAGAAGTGGTGATGAGGAGCAGAGGGGTGACCCTTCTTTCCTCCAGGTTCTCTGGTATGGGAGATAAAACAGCTAACATTTGGATAGAGCACTTGAGAAGCTATAGCTCCAGGAGAAGCTCTGTCTCTCTGAAGACTGACAAGTGAAGGGAATTTTCAGAAAAGAAGTTAAGGATGTGGGGGTTTTGCTGGTGATAGAGGTTGCATCTAATCTTAAGATTCCAGAGGTTTCAGTGGAGGCTTTGGGGTAGGTAACAGAATGTGGTTTGGCCAGCTTCAGAATATACAGAGCCATTGGGCTGAAATTCTGGTCTTGTTCTTCTCAGTCACCAAGTGCTACAGGCGTAAGCCTAAAGGTAGCAGAATTTCAGGGAGGCAGTTTCTACCATGAGCACTGGGCTCTGTGAGATCTTTCTTCAGTCCCACCTATGCTAATATGGAAGCTCATGGCAATGGGAGTATGTGGAGTCTCCTGAGAGAATGGGAGCCCAGGAAACTCTGAGGGAGTTCTGTTTACCCAAGCTCCCTAGGTGCTGCTAGGTCAGGCCTGAGGCAGGGTTCCCGGGAGGAGATCGAGCTCTGTTAGGTCCCTTAGCAGTATCTCCTCCTATATGTATGAGAATATCATCTCTAGCATGGCTTGTTGTTTTTCTGTTGTTTTCTGTTTCCTATACTGTCCGTTCCTCAAGGTTTCTTTTTCCTGTTTGTTTTGAAGACCTCAGGGAAGAGTACAAATGGAAATCCACAAACAACATCTCCATAAACATAAAAATTATAAATAGAACTAACATACTATTAATGTAATATGTTCTACTTTTCTACCTTGACAAGTATACCTTCATAATAACTTGGAAATTCAGGCTCAGGTTTATTGTGGTAATCATATTATAATGTACAGGGTGGGAGAAAAGTAGGTTTACAGATGTTTGCATGGAAAATAATACAATTAATAAATAATAACACAAGAATAAACTGTTTTGCAGACTCACGACTCTAAACCTACTATTCCACTGCCTTGTATAATATATCAAATCAATGCATTGAACACCTTAAACTTACCCAATGTTATATGTCAGTTACATCTCAGTTAAAAAAGTCAAATCTAGAATTCTTTGGGGGAAGCAGCTGAGGAATCATCTTTCAGTATAGATCTCTACTAAAGCCCAAATGTTTTCAGAACTATGAGGTTGGTCTGGAAAAAGTCCATCCACTGTTAATATAATGAGAATGGTTTGCACAACATCAATATAACCTGCCAGCTAAGGAGAATGGACTGGAATGCACATGCTTGAACAATGATGACTTCACTGTACTAGTCAGTGGGGGCAGTAGACGCTGCTGAGTGAGCATGTGCACTGTGGCTGTCACATTCAAAATGATTGAGCAGAGCAACAGATCTGCATCAAATTTTGTGTGAAGCTTGTACATTCCTCCATGGAAACTATTCAGATGATCCAGAAGGCCACAACTATGGGCAGCTGGTGATTGGCAGCTTCATCACAACAATGTACCTGCTCATGCATCACATCTCATGAAGAGTTTTTTGGCAAAATATCAAATCCCCCAGGTGACTCAGTCTCCCCACAGCCCAGATTTGGTGCCCTGTGACTTCTGGCTTTTCCCAGAAACTAAAATTATCTTTGAAAGGAAAGAGATTTCAGACCACTGATGAGATTCAGGAAAATACGACAGGGCAGCTGATGGTGATTGGGAGAACTGCATGAGGTCCCAAAATGCCTACTTTGAAGGGGACTGAGGCATCATTGTCCTGTGTGCAATGTTTCTTGTATGTTCAATAAATGTGTCTATTTTTTATATTACATCACTGGATACCTTCTCAGCTTCACATATCCCTATACTCAGCCATGCCTGGTGCCCATATTTAGAGTCTCTCCAGAGACTACGCCTCCAGTCTTCAACCTGAGTCCTTAAAGGCCAGTCCCAGGCTACCCTGGTTTGGATGGCGGGTCTGGACATCTGTCTATTTCTCTGCCTAACTTCTATCTGGTTCTTTTGCTTTCAGCCCCACGTGAACTCTGCCCCATGCCCCTAAACTTCTCATCCATTCTGCTTTGATTTGACTTGCTTTTGGGTCCCACACCTCCTTTATACTTTTCACAAGCCTTGTTCATCTGCTCTCCAGCTTCCACAATCTTTTTTGCTGTCATCTCTTATATGATTCTCTTTGTACTGCCAGGTTTATGCTTAAACTTTTTAAAAAACTGTCACTTTACTGGACTTTTGGAAAGTAGATGAAATAAATATGCTCCTTTAAATTTAACTGAAATTATTAACCCTTCTTTTTCATTGGCTCTGATCTTCTTATCATTGTGATCGCTGCAGTGAGCTACCACATGGGTATGTATGATGGCAATACACTGTTTAAAAGAGAAATACTTGGGAGTCTCTTTATTTCAACATAGCACAAGTTTTCAAGGGTTTGCCACTGACCTGATATGCTGACTGAATCATTTGGTTTATTTGAGTACAGTATTTGAGTAAGAAGGCTAAGAGTCAAATGTGGTTTGACTCTAAACTTTCTAAGGAGTGTAGTAGATATTTATTTTGTGTATCTGTCCATAATATACCACCATTTTCTGGCAATCGGTTTAATTTTTCCATTGGGAACTACCCCTCTCCCACTCTCTGTCCAGGTGTTTGAATGGGCCTGGATCTTGGAAATACTCCTGATTCAGCTTGTTTAAAGTGTAGGATTCACCCTCTGGCCACAGTGGTTTTTTCAGGGATGATCTGAATCAGTCCAGTCTGGCACAGTCTAGAACTTTCACGAGAATCTTCAGAAAGAAATAATCTTTCTCACTCTGGTCACATAAGGCCAAAGGTTCTGCTGACCATTCTTCCCCTAATAAGCAAATGCCTGTGTAAGAATAAAGGAAAGGACATAGAGAAATTGAGATTGAGGTCTGATGGTATTGCTTCTTGCTAGAGACCCTAGGTCCATCAGTCCCTGTAAATCTGTCCTTGGATATTCCGTTTACATGAACAAATGAATTTTCACTTGTTGAAACTAGTTTACATTGGGTTTCTGCTTCGTGCAACCACAGGGCTCATAACAAAAGTAGAATATACCTGAGGCCTTGGATGTGTACTCGTGTGTGTGTGTGTGTGTGTGTGTGTGTGTATGTGAGAGAGAGAGAGAGAGAGAATGAATTCCAAATAAATTATTGTTCATTCTCACTTTCTTAAATATAAATGTAATACCATTGTGCTTGTAGAGATAAGTAAAGCTAAATTGTTCATGTGAATATGGACTCTTTATGTGTGAATGGAATAAGAAAGCATGATGCTAGAGGTATGACTATTTGATAAAGTTCTTTTCATAGCCTTGAGGATGATTTCATCTAATGCTAACAGCTCACAGGGGAATTTCAGAGGGTAAAAAAAAGTGAACATTACATGATTTTCCCAGATGTGGGATAAGGGAATAATTTTAGAATTTAAATAACTAAAAAGTGCCTCTGGTGTGCTTCTAATGTTTCAGTATATGCAAATTAGATTTTATATAGTGCATCTCATAATGTGGCCAACAATGGAGCGAAACTGAACTTTAATTGAAAGCAGAAGCAGAGGAAAGCTGGGTTTGGGAAGCACAATTTCCAGTTCCAACAAAAGCCGTTTACACTGTATATTAAAAATAGGCCATAATTTTAAACAAAATCAGAAATAGATCAGTAGAAAGGAATTCATTTCAAAGAATGGAAGCAGATTGAGAGACATAGGATAAAATCCTATATATTTGGTAAGCATTCAAATGTAAGAGAAATTATGCACAATTTTTAAAAATTACCCATAGCAAAGCAGTTAATAGGAAAGGAAGGAAATAATGCTAGCTAGAGAAGCACAACTGATAGGAGTACTATCAGGGCTGCATTATGGCATGAATCTGTGCTCCAAAGTTACTTTAAATTACATTTTCGGTAGTGTTTGTATTAGATACCAACTGGGACTCCTACTCCAGGCAAGAAACACTGACACCTAATTCTAGAACAATAGAACACTGTTTCTTCCCCCGTACCTCACCACTGCATTCCCAAAGGCCTAGTTACAACAGTTCTGTTTAGCCAGGACATTGTACTAAGCTATCAAGAAAAAATTATAGGACATACCAAAAGGAAGAACACATTTTGAAGAGATAGAACAAGCATCAGAACCAGACTCAGATATGGCAGAGATATTGGAAAAATCATATTGGGAATTTAAAAAAACTATGATTAATATACTAAGGAACTCTAATGGATAAAGTAGAGAGAGTATAAGAACAAGAAGGCAATACAGACAAAGAGCTGGAAATTTTAATAATCAAAAAGAATTGATAGACATTTTGAAAAACCCACTATAACAGGAATGAAAACTAACCTCATTGGACTTATTAGTAGACTGGATGTAGCTGAGGATAGAATCTCAGAGCCTGAAGATATATCAGCAAAATGCTCAAAAACTGAAGAGTGAAGAGAACAAAAAATGAAAAAGAAAACTAGAACAGAATATTCAAAAGCTGTAAAAGGCACAACATACGCATAATGGAAATACCAGAAGAAGAGAGAATGGAACATTAAGAAGAAATAAGGAATGAGAAGAAATATTTGAGATAAAAATGACTGAAAACTTCTTCAAATTTATGTCAGACACCAAACCACAAATCCAGAAGGCTCAGAGCACACCAAACAAGATAAATGAAAAAGTAAACAAATAACAACAAAAACCACATGTAGGCATATTATTTTCCAACTACAGAAAATGAAAGATTAAGGGAAAATCCTGACAAAGGCAGAGGGAAAAAACACTTTACCTATATAGCAGAAAAGATAAGAATTACATCTGACTTTTTAGAAACCATGCAAGCAAGAAAAGACTGGAGTGGAATATTTAAATAATTGAAAGGAAAAAAACCCATCAACCTAAAATTCTGTACCCTATAAAATTATCCTTCAAAAGTGAAGGGGTAATAAAGACTTTCTCAGACTAATATTAAGGAGATTTATTGTCAGTATACTTGCCTTGCAAAAAATGTTAAAAGTTCTTTAGAGAGAGAGAGAGAAAAAATGATACAGATTAGAAACTTGGATCTATATAAATTAAGGGAGAGTAGCAAAGAAGGAATAACTGAAAGTAAACTAAAAACTTACTTTTCTTATTCTTTAAGAACCTAATAGATAACAGTTTTTTCCAAATAATAATAACAGTGAAACAAAAGCTGGTTCTTTAAAAAAATCATAAAACTTGTAAGCCTCTTGCCCAACTTAACTAAGAAAAAAAGAGACAACACAAATGACTAATATTAGAAATGAAAGAGAAGACAGAACCACAGATACTATGTACATTAAAAGGATAGTAAGGAATACTTTGAACAACTCTATGCCCACATTTTGATAAGCTAAATGAACTAATACGATGCAACTACCAAAACTTACAAGAAGAAATAGACCCTCTGAATAGGCCTAGCTCTATTAAATAAATTGAATCAATAATTAAAAATCTTCCAAAACAGAAAACATCAGTCTCATATTAACTGGTGAATTCTACCAAACGTTTAAGAAATAAATTATACCAATCCTCTATAGTCTCTTTCAGAAGATAGAAGCAGAGAGCATACTTCTCAACTCAGTCTATGAGGCCAGCATTACCTTAATATCAAAACTAGACAAAGGGATTACAATAAAACTATAGACCAATATCTCTCTTGCATGTAGGTGCAAATACCCTCGATAAAATATTAGCAAATCAAATCCAACAATGTATACAAAGAGTTATATACCTAAACCAGTGGGATTTACTCCAGGTATGCAAGGCTTGTTCAACATTCAAAAAGAAATTAATGTAATCCATCACATGAATAGGCTAAAGAAGAAAAATCATATGATCACATCAAAAAATTTAGAAAAAGCTTATAACAAAATTTAACACCCATTCATGATAAAAAGTCTCAGTGAACTAGGAATAGAGGGAACCTCCTCAACTTGGTAGAGAATATCTAAAAAAAAAAAACCCTATAGCTAATGTCATACTTAAAGGTGAAAACTAACAGCATTCTCACTCAGGTCAGAAATAAGGCAATGATGTTCCCTCCTAGTACTACTTTTCAACATCACACTGCAAGTACTTGCTAAAGCAGTAAGATCAGAAAAGGAAATAACAGGTATACAGATTAGGGAGAAAGAAATGAAAGTCTTGTGTACAGATGACATGAGTCTCTGTAGAAAATATCTGAAAGAATGAATCAACAACAAAAACTCCTGGAACTAATAAGTGATTAAGCCAAGTTTCTAGGCTACAAGGTTAATAAACAAAAGTTCATTGCTTTCCTATATACCTGCAATGGACAAGTGGAATTTGAAATTAAAAGCATAGTACCATTTATATTAGCACCCTAAAATATTAAATATTTAGGTATAAAGCTAACAAAATATGTACAAGTCTATACAAGGAAAACTATAAAACTCTGATTAAAGAAATCAAAACTAAATAAATGGAGATATATTTCATGTTCATAGATAGGAAAACTCAATATTGTCAAAGTGTCAGTTTTTTTCCAACTTGATCTATAGATTCAATACATTCCCAATCAAAATCCTATGAAGTTATTATAAGGAGACTGATAAACTGATTCTAACTTTTATACAAACAGGCAAAAGACTCAGAATAGCCAATACAATACAGAAAGACAAAAACAAGTTGAAGGACTAATGTTATTTGACTTCAAAAATGAAGATAAAGTGACAGTAATCAAGATATTGTAGTATTGTCATAAGACCAGGGAAATAGATGAATGGGACAGAATAGAAAACCCAGAAATAGACCCAAATGAATACAGTCCACTGATTTTTGGCAAAGACGCAAAGGCAATACGATGGAGAAAAAAATAGCTTTTTCAGAAAATGGAACAGAACAACTGGACATCACATGAATCTAGACACAGATGATACACCCTCCACAAAAAAGTTTACTCAAAATAGGTCACAGATCTAAATGTAAAATGCAAAACTATAAAACTTTTAGAAGAAGGTAGAAAATCTGGATGACATTGGGTTTGGTGAAGACTTTTCAGATAAATACCAAAGGTATAATCCATGAAAGAAATGATAAGCTGGATTAATTAAAATTAAAAATTTCTGCCTTCCAAGAGAAACTGTCAAGAGAATGAAAATACCAGCAATGGACTGGGAGAAAGTATTTGTAACAGACACATCAGACAAAGGACTATAACCCCAAATATACAAAGAAATCTTAAAACTCAAAAATAACACAAACAAACAACCTGATTAAAAAATGAGCCAAAGACCTCACTGAAGGAGATATACAGATAGAAAATTAGGATATGAAAAGATGCTACGCACCACCTGTCATCTGGGAACTACAATTAAACCAATGAGGAGATGCCACAGGCATCTATTAAGATGATCACAACTCAGAACACTGACAGCACCAAATGCTGGTGAAGTTATGAAGGTATAGCAACACTTATTGATTGCTGGTGGAAATGCAAAATGATACAGCCACTTTGGAAGACAGTTTGGTGGTTTCTTATAAAACTAAACATAGGTTTATTATATGATTTAGCTCCTTGGTATCTTTCCAATGGAGTTGAGAATTTTTGTTCACACAAAATTGGCACACAGGTGTTCACTGGAACTTTATTCATACTTGCCAAAACTTGGAAGCAACTAAGATTTCCTTAAGCAAGTGAATAGATACATAAACTGTGGTACATCCAGATAATGGAATATTATTCAGTGCCAAAAGGTAATGAGCTATCAGGTCATGAAAAGATATGGAGAAAACTTTAGTATATATTACTGAATAAAAGAAGCCAGTCTGAAAATACCACACTGTTTGATCCCAACTATATGGCATTTTGGAAAAGGCAGACCTACAGAGAGAGTAAAAAATGTCAGTCATCACCAAGGTTTAGGAGGAAGGAAAAGAGAATGGATGAAGCACTGAGGATTTATTGAGTAACTGGAAATTGGTTAAATAAATTATGACATATCCACAATGATCCCCTTAAAATTATGGTGTAAAAATATTCATTGATATAGGAAAATACTCATGACTTACTAAATTCATTCAGCCAACAAATGTTTATTGCCACAGAAGATATGTGTTTATTTAACAGGTATATTGCAAGAATCAGATTGGCTATAATGTCACACAGTGGAGAAAGATGATTAGTGTTAAAAAATTTTCACAACTTTTCTTAGAAGTAATTCATCCTTCCTTATTTATTTATTCAACTATTCATTTAGTTCCTGGGGTTTTAAAACATGTTTACAAATTTTAAAAATTTTTTTCAATTACAGTTTACATTTAATATTATTTTGTATTAGTTGCAGGTCTACAGCATAGTTGGTTAGACAATCATATACTTTACAAAGTATATTTCCAGAACCCACCTGGTACCATACATAGTTACTACAATATTATTGACTGTATTCTCTATGCAGTACTTTACATCCCCATGACTATTTGTAACTACCAATCCGTACTTCTTAATCCCTTTATTTTTTCCCCCTCACCCCTCAATCCCTCTCCTTCTCTTGGGCAACCATCAGTCTGTTCTCTGTATCCCTGAGTCTGTTTCTGTTTTGTTTGTTTATATTGTCAGAAACTCTTTGACACTCCCTCCAAGAAGGTGAATTCCAGGTTACCTTCCCCATGAATGTGGGCTGGTTCTAATGACTCATTTCTAATAAATAAAATGTGGTAGCCGTGATGCTGTGTACTTTCATGGCTAAGTCATAAAAGGTGACAGTGCAAAAGCCTTGGGAAGCCTAAGTGATATGTAAGAAGTCCAGAGCACCTGAAACTACCATGCTGGAGACACTGTGAGGATAAAGCACACAGCAAACAAGAGATGTCCGAGGACGCTCAGCTGTCCGGCCCCAGCTCTTTGTCTTCCAGCCAAGGCACCAGGCTGGTAAGCAAGGGAGTCTTCTCATAATGCCAGCCCCGACCTCTGAGCTACCTGCCCTGGCTGACTCTGAGCAGAACAAAGACAGATTGTCCCTGTCAAGCCCTGCTCAAATTGCAGATTTGTGGGCAAAATACATGTTGCTGTTTAAAAGCCACTAAGTTTGGAGGTGATTTGTTATTCATACTTAGACAGCTGAAATAAAGCTTTACCTGCCAGGTAGGTGACAATCATCTGTACAGATCTGCAAAGGGATAATCTCTCTCTCTCTCTCTCTCAAAAAAAAAATAAAAAATAAAAAATAAAAAGGACAGTAGAAGTACACAGAACAAAAACATGTTGGTAGGATTATTTTTGGGTGGTGGGATTATGCAGAATTTTTGGCTACCTCTTTGTGTTATATACAGATTTTCTGTGATATACAGATTATCTGATATTGATAATATATTTATTCTATCATTAGAGTAAATAAATAGCTGAATAAACAAATAGAAAAGGATAAATCACTTCTGCAAAGGCCAAGCTAATCTTCTAACGACAATTACCCATTTATAGGGTGATACATTATAGGATATCTCATTCTTGAAATATGCTCATTAAAATGCAACTTCTGTGACAGTCACAGCGGGTTGAGCTCACGGGTTTCGTAGATGCTGCTTTCTTGACCTAGGCAACGTGACCTGGGAGGAAAGAGACACAACTCCACCCGGTTGTCTAGTAAATGCACCCTCTGGAACTTCCATCAAACCTATTTTCATCAAATTTGTGTTTTGAAAAAATAGCTGGACTGTCTCTGGGCTCTGGGTACTATTTATAATCGTGTTCTTTATTTTTCATATAATGACCCATGGAAAAGAGAGGTCCACAAAGCTCAGATGGATGTCTGCAGTGCTTTCTCCAGCGTCCAAATGCCAGGAGAACGCTGCTGGGAAGATAATCATTAGTCTGCTTTATACGCATTTCAGATGCTCCTTGCATAGAGGGGAAAATATGAAAATAGCTGTAGCTTCTTGGCTGTTTGGGAAGCGATTGTGCAGAGTGTTTGGTTGGTGATGACATTTGCTTTCTATTTCCACATCAAATAAGGCAGTCAAACATGTTGGGGAAGCTGCTCTTAGTAAAGAATAATTAACATTTTTGTCCCCAGGGAAAGATGTCATGGACAAAATAGGCCTGGATTTGGTCTAGAAACATCAGGCTATTCTTGTAGTAACCTGCGAAAGTGTGTTGCATCTTATTACTGTGTCAGGATGAGGGCCAAAAGTAGACAAACAAGAGTATAAAATTTATCTTTGCTTTCAGAACCTTGGAATATGTCCATTTTAATAACATTTGAGGCAAGGGAGAGCTGTTTCCCAGCCCAGCTATAAATAGCCTGTTCTTTAGTTCAAGTTCAAGCTGCAAAAGGTCTTCGGGCATCCTCCGACCAGCTGTGCCCACCCTCTCCATCACAGCAGTGGGTTTTCCCCCTTTCATTTCCTTGTGTTGTGAAAATGTTGGCTGTAGTGTGACATCAAATGCTTTGGGGAATGACAGCGTTCACTTTCACTCATTTAGTGATTACTATGTGCCAAACACTGTTTCGCACATACTAAATCCTTACTTAATTTTCCCGCCTGCCCTGTGAGGTAGAAAACACCTGTATCACCATTTTACAGAAGAGTAAACTGAAACAATGAGGGAACATTGCCTAAGATCACCCGGCCAGTGTGTGGAAGAGATAGTGTTACAAAGATAGAAATAATAAATATGCTATTGTATTTGCAATATTTTGTAGCAGGTTCTGTTCTGAACACTTTATGTATATGAAAGAAAATTATCCAAAACTTGGAAATAAGGCAAAATGATGACTGCATGTCTTTTCATCTTGGAGCATTGTCTAACAGGACCCCCAAGGATTACCTAATTTGCTAGTGATGCATCTTTGACTATTTACTATTGCTTCAGGCCCAAGTGGAATTAGATGCCAACTTGTAGCAGACTGATATATTTTAAATACTTTTTGGATGGTGGAGATGCAAATCATTTCTATAGAAAAGATAACCCCAAGTGTTAAGTTTTATTACTTGATAGGGTAGTCATCGGTTTTATAAATAATTTGGCAGTCCTGTTCCATCACTTTATTTCTCTCATTTATTATGTGAATTAGTCCTTCCCATACTCCTTTAAATTAGCTTTGTCATCCTGCTGGTTTCCTTATTAATGAGTTAAATAGCTCTTTGTCTTATGTTCACTATAGGTTTGAGGGATAGTCATGTCTTTAACATTTTGAGAATTAAACTATTTATCTCCCACAGAATCCAGGGAAGCGGACAATGTTTGTTTGCTTTTTTCTCTATTATACAAAGAACCTGAGGACTGAAGAGGTCAAATAACCAGCCCAGGGCTTCACATTAATAAGGAAAGGAACTGAGATGTAGACTTAGGGGCGCCTGATTCCACAGACCATGTTTTAATTGATGCGCTCATCTACCCATGAGCTGAGTCACTGTGGGCAGGGCCTTGTTCTGTCCATTTATATAGAAGCCAAAATAAATGTTTGCATCAAAATAAGTTTCAGAAATAATCTCAAAGCTTATTGGAGTAGGATAGTATATAAAATTTAAAAAGATAATAATTTAAGAAAATTTTCAAACCCCTGAAATTTTTAAGAAAATTTTCAGGTGTGACCTAAATATATGGCTTTGAAGCTCCCATCTCAGCTAAAGTCTTCGAATGTTCCAAAGGCCAGAGTTTTCTTTAAAATTATTTGGAGTGGGGAAAGTTAGTCATGTTCAGGATAATGGTCTAATTAAGATAATGTCCTTACTTAGTTGTTACTAAGGGTAAAAACTGTGGTCACTAAGTCCTTACCTGGAGTCCTTACTCTTGATTCCGTATTCGTAACAATCTTTTTATTAGAAAATTAGGATGCTTTCTCTTTTTATTTTCCATATCTGGTTTTGCCTGGCCTGGTGATTGTTCTCTCTCAAGTGCCTTTAAACCTATAACTAGTTGCCTATTGAATTACTGTTCTTAGATTCCATATGCTAGAATAATCTGAAGTGCTGTTAAAAATTCAAGTTCTTGGATTTTGCCTCAGTTGTTCTGAATCACAATTACTAGAGCCAGGAATCTGAGTTTTTAAAAAATCCTAGATGATTCTTATACACACTCAATAACTTATTTGGTTAAAATTCTGAAGACCTAGGTTCTAGTTCTTTCTGTTCTGGAAGAATTACTGCTCAATGCTAGTTTCTAAATTTCTCATTTATTTAAACCAGGAATGATGGCATTTGCCATACAGACAGTGGGCGGTTGTAGCTTGAATTTAAAGATACTGATCAAACTTCCATGACAGTTTGTGGAGCCGAGGTCCTGAAATCTCTCAGGAAGGAGTAATTGAGGGTCGGGCTTTCGTCACTCTGGAAGGCAGAGCTGAGTTGCTGGATTTAGAAAAAGGAATTAACAGGAAGTGATGCCAAGAACTGTTGTTATAACAATCCATTAGAGGAATTCAACAGAGTATTTTTACTGGTAGGAGAAAAAAAATTGCAGACTTGAATCTAGATCAATGAAATCTAAAGTTACAACTAGCTTAAAAGTGAAAGGATGGTATACATTTTTTTTACACCAAATATGCATCATTTTTTCCACACCAGTTCTCCAATTCTCTCAAGCCACTTGGATGTCCAACAATTCAATTCTATCCTGACACCATGTAACTGGATTTAGCATCAGATCCCAAAGGTTAAAGGGCTGAGTCCCACGACACTGCTCGTACTTTATACGCCAGCTGCAAGTGTGGTTCCCAGGCAACCCACAGTTCATCCCAGTTAACAACAAATTTGGGGTTCCAACAAACACCTTACTATCACCTCACTTTTAACAACTCTTGAGAACAATTCACAGAACTCAAGGTAGTGTTCTACTTATTATTACCTAGGCTACAAACAAACTCTCAGATGAAGAGGCGCATAGACTAGGGCTAGAAGGGTCCTACCCACAGGAGCCTATGTCCCATGGAGTCCGGATGTGCCACTCTTCGGACACTCGGATATATTCACCAACTCAGAAGCTCTCCAAACCCCATAATTTAGAGATTTTTATGGATATTTCATTTTGCAGGCACAATTAGTTAATGTATTGGCCTTAGGTGATTAAACTCAATCTCCAACTCCTGTCCCCTCCCCAGAGGTGGGGGATTAGGGATGAGGGTTCCAACCCTCTAATCATGTGGTTGGTTTTTCGACAACAAGCGCCTGTCTTGTGGCTATGTGCCACCGCTCTAGACCAAATCATCTCATTAGCACGCAAAAGACAGTAAATTACAAGGGTTTCAGGAGCTCTGTGCCACAGACCAGAGACCAAATATTTATTTTTTATTACACCACAGTAGAAAAAGATATTCCATGCAAACAGGAACCATAAGAGAGCCGGAGTATCTACACAAAGATGAGATAACATAGACTTCAAGACAAAAAATGCTGCTGAAGACAAAGAGGGGCATATTGTAATTCCTCAATACCCTGGGAAGAGGAACTGCAGGATGAGAAGAGAGGAAGAATCAGAGGTTATGATCCCTACTTACCCCTCTAGGATGGGTTCATGAATTGGGGCCGGCCTTCATATGAGCAGGTCCAATTAGGGTAAAAGAAATTCCAGGTATATGAGGTGAGGAAGACGAGGCTGGTGGCAGAAGATTGTTCCTCTAATTCTGTTCCTCACAAACCTCTCAGTTTAACCTTTAACTTTTATCATGGCCTCCCTATGACCCCTCAGTGGCAATGATTTCATGATCAGGCTGAGTTCTAGGGAAAAAAATGAGTGTTTTATATCTTATTAGGAGTAAGATTGAGAGACTATGAATTACTTGATAGGATGGTAACTCAATTTAATGGTTGAATGGAATGTGTGCTTCAAAGAGGACTAAGCTAAGAGAAAGAAATGGCCAACAATTGCAGAAGGGTGGGAGAAAAGCACTTGAGAAAATGAAAGATGTTTTAATATAGTTTATGAAGGGCAAATCCTTCAATTCGTTTGCTATCTTAATGTCCTAGTGACAATAAAATCAAAGGATTTATAAATCTTCCAAAAAGACAGTTTTATAGTGACCAGGTGGGTTTCAGTGTATAATCTCACGGGTCTACCATAGCACTACCAAAATCGCATTTATTTAGCGTTAACACACATGATAAAATTACCACTTTTATTCTTTAAAAGTAGGTGCAGTTCTTGCTTGTTGTGATCATTCTACTTAAATGTATTTTATGAATTAGAGTCATTCCTAAATTCTTAAAAGGATTGAATAATAAACAATCTTTTGTTGATTCATTTATAACTTTGAAGAAGCATTCTTAATGAAACTGTTTTGGCTCTAAGTCATGAGTAAGGTAAATTTTGAAATGTGCCAACTTTGGCATTTTTCTGTAAGAACAAAGAAAGCAGAATGCATATCAAGGAAATTACATGTTATAAAGTCTGTTAATCCTAATGTACTCTTGGTCCTTCATATCAGGGAATTATGTTATTTTTGAAGCGCAACTTTTATGGCTTTTATTGGGAGTTGGCATTGACTTATTTCCATTATACAGACTGAGAAATAATTCCATTTAGAACCCATATTATCATTTTGATAGGACAATAAGCTTCTTCAGGGTGACAAATCTCTGGCCCTTGATTTGTGAAATGTTATGTAAAAACACAATGACTTAGAGGCTACCTCGTTAAATTAATTACCTAAATTAATTAACAATTAATTTTAAAGTAACTAGGTTAAATTGTTTGCATTTAAATTTTGTTCTGTCTCAGTTATCCCTGCAGTGAGAAGGATTTAGTCTTAGAGATAGCTAAAGTATGTGTGCAACATACTGAGTAAATTTCATTGCATAAACCTCTTTGATATTTGCAAGGTAAAGTCACTCTGAGAAAGAATGTTAACCACTGGGAAGCACTCCAGGCCTAGGCCACGTGGCCGCACCCTTCTACCCAGTAGACAAGCATGGGGGTGCTCTGGCTTCTCTCTCTCTTGACCTCCACATTCAGCTGGCCTCAAATTCTGACAATTTTACTTTTTAAATATTTCTCCAATTTGTTTTTTCTTCACTTTCCCTACTGCTGCTGTTCATTCATGGCATTATCAGATTTAACCTCGAAAACTGGTTTTCCTATCTTCTTTTCACTCCCTTTTAAATCTACCTTTCATACAACCTCCAACTTCAGTTATTTAAAAAGCAAATCTTAAAAAGATACTCAGTTTCATTAGTTATTAAAGAAACTCAAATCAATCCCCCAATAAGATACTACCTCATAACAACTAGGCTAGCTATCACACACACATACACACACACATACTCTCTCACACCCCCTAAAAATAAAACAACAAAAAAGAAAACAACAAGTGTTGGCAAAGATATGGAGAGATTGGAACCCTCAGACATTGTTGGTGGGAATGGAAAATGGTGAGGCAGCTGTGGAAAAGAGGTTGGTGGTTTCTTAAAAAGTTAAACATGGAGTTACCATATGACCTGCCATTTTTCTTTTAAGTACCTACTCAATAGAACTGAAAATAGGCACTCAAATAAACACTGGACACAAATTTTCATAGTAGCACTAATCACCTTAGCTAAGAGTAGAAACAAAGTTGTCCATCAAAGAATGAATGGGTAAAGTCTGAGATATTCATACAATGCACTTTTATTCAGCCATTAAAAAAGAATGAAGTACTGATAGATGCTACAGCCTTGAAAACATTATGGTAAGTGTAAGAAACCAACCACAAAAGGCCACATGATATATGATTCTATTTATATGAAATACCTAGCTTAGGTAAATAGAGAGAGAGACAGAAAGTAGATCAGTGGTGGCCAGGAGCTGGGGCAGAGGGTAGTCGCTGCTTAATGGATACCGGGTTTTCTTTCGAAGTGATTAAAATGTCTTGGAACTTGATATAGATAGCAGTTGTACAATGTTGTGGATATACTAAATGCCACCGAATAGCATTCTTTATAACAGTTAATTTATGTTATGTGAATTTTGCTTCAGTTAAAACATGTTTTTAAAAAGTAGATGAGAAAGGCAGAAGAGGTATTAATAGTGATGCAATGTGGAAAGGACTCCACGTGCCTGTGACAGCTCTGAAGACCGAAGAAGGGGTCATGAGCCAAAAACTGTGGCCAGCTTCTAGAGGCTGGAAAAGGCAAGGAAACGGATTTTCCTTTAGATCTCCAGAAAGGCACTCAGCCTTGCTGACACCTTGATTTTGGCCTCTTGAGACCTGGGTCAGACATCTGACCTACAGAACTATACAACAATACATTCGTGTTGTTTAAGCTGCTAACAAAAACCTTAGCATATAAGTCCTCCTCCCAAAGTGTTCCAAGATACTTCCTTGCTATGAGAAGACAATGCAAGTTCTTCGCTGTGGAAGGTAACAAGCACAGGACTTGAATCCTGCCAGCCTTCCCAGGAGCCTCATCCATCACTCCTGTTGCTAGTTCCGCCCGCTCCCCGCTGCCTGCCCAGCACTCTTGGCCTGGGTATCACCTACGCTGCAAGAACCAGCTCAGACTGCTCCCTTCCGGGCCATGTTAAGTTCCTTTCCTTGGTGCCCCCGCAGCACCCTGGGTTTGTGCTATCCTTGTAATTGCGTCCTTTGTCTTGTATACTGATTATGCACCACTGATATCAAGGCACACTTCAAGCCCCAAGACTTAACACTACGTGCTTCCCCAAATTCCAGCAGCCTTATAAAAGTTTGTTGAATTCGTAAATGGACAAAATTTAGTCCAGATCAGTGAAGTGGCTTATAGGAAATTATTAACACAGCTGGGAGTGAGTCTTCTTCCCAGCTTGTACTGTTACAAACTGCCTGATAATACTCAGCAAGGAGAGCTTGCCCGAATTTGTATTATATCAGAGATTTCCATTAAGGACCTGTTGTTTGTGGACCAGGATAATTGAGGAAAATATCACTTTTTCTCCTCGTATTTTCTCTTTCCCAGTTTGCAGTGGAACCAAGCCCTTGATACTTTTTTGGCTTAGAGGAAGTTCTTGTTATTGGGCCGGAAGCAGAAGTTTTCAGTAAGATATTTCTCTTCCTGGCTTTTGTTTTTCTAAAGCCTCAGCTTTGACAAATTCATGTGACACTCTTTTAAGGACAATCAGAGGAGGAGCAATTTATTTCCTTAGATCAAATAAAAAGGTCAAAGAAGAGAAGTGGGGTGTGAGAAGTGGGGTGTGAGCGGTAGTTTGTACATTAGGCGCTGGACCGCAGTCAAGGCGCAGAAGAGATGCGTGTTCAAGGAAGCACTTGCACTGTGGCCTCGCCAGTGAGGACATCAGGGGCACCTGGGAGAGACTGACCACTGCGGGAGCTGTCTTTCCCCCAGTTTGTGTGCACTACCTCGCCTTTTGGATTCTGGTTTGATGACATGCTGAGAAGGGGCTGTGGAGGGATGGATGCCCCACCAACTAGCAGGAAAGGGGCCAGGAGTTGCATTCAGTTTAATCTAAGGCAAACCGTTTTAAAGTAGGTACTCTTGCATCTTTGAATTTGCAGACTAAGAGGCCTAGTCACAATATGTTAAATGGAAAGAGAGTGCCAAGCTACAAGGAAGGCTTCCTGAAAGACCGGCTTGCCCTCTGATGTCCCTTCTGGTGACCTGCTCCAGTGTCGGAAATGATCACATCTTAGCTTTTGGAATATTATTATTGTCCTAAAGTTGCTGAAGGGGGGAGCTATTCTGGAAGGACTATTAAATAGGAAGCCAAAGGCCTGGGCCATTTCCCAGAAGCTAGGGCAAAGGTTATGAAGGGAGCGGTTACCTCGGGCGTTAATCTTTCATGGTGGCCCTTCTTAGGCCCCTTCCTCTGCCCAGCTCCAGAAAAGCTCGCGTTTGCTGGGCTTGTCCTGCCTTTAGCAAGATCCCTGGGAGGAACCAGGACAAGTTTCAGGAGACCTGCTCCGCCTTTAGGTACCTGGGTTAGGGGACGGGAGGAATGAGTGTGGCCTCACATTGTTAGCAGGCATTGATGCTGTAGCATGCAGGAATTCATCGGATCATCCAGATACCTGAGCAAACATGGTACCAGGGGAACAGTAGTCATAAGGGAGAGATTTTGACTGATTGGGAGGAAGATGAAGGAAGCTGCTGGAAAGATTAGGACTGTGGGTACTGCTGAGGCAGGGCTTGAGGATGATGTGGGGAAATGGGTGGCTATTCACAAGGCTGTTCAGAACCAGCATAGAAGCCCCAGGCCCCTTGAATCAAGGAGAGGTAGTGCCTTAGCTCAGGTTGCCGTAACAAAATACCACAGACTGGGTGGGGCTTAAACCGCAGATGTTTCTACTCTCACAGTTCTGGAGGTCGGAAGCACAAGATCAGGGCACCAGCGGTCAGGTTCTGGTGAGAGCTCTCCTCCCAGCTTGCAGATGACCACCACGTGGATGTGTGATCACATGGCCCTTTCCTGGTGCGTGAATGTGGAGAGAGGGGGAGGGAGCAAGTGAGAACAAGAGCGCATGTGGGATGGGGAGGGCAGGTCGGGTCTTCCTCTTCTCGTAAGGCCACTGGTCCTATTGTATTAGGACCCCATCTTTATGACCTCATTTAATCTTAATTACCTCCTGAAGACCCTATGTCCAAATTCAGCCACATTGGAGGATAGGGTTTCAATATATAAATTTGGGAGGGGGGGCACACAATTCAGTCTATTGCAGGTAGAGAGGGGATGGGGGGGAAGAGAACCTATCCCCTGACTTCACCTAGGCAATACCTGCTTCTTTACAAGGCTGCCTGTCCTCTTTAAGAAGAACAGCAACAAATCTACTTGATTTGTCTATAGAATTATGGACATGTGAGGACAACACAGTGCTTTTGTTTCATATAAAAGACAAGTATTTTGGAATAGCCAATGGTGAATTAGAAGGGAGAACTTGAGCACTCCAAATGCAGTTCTAAGGAAAAAAATATGGTATTAATTACCAAAAAACTGAAAGTTCAGTGGTACTACTGTGCAGATCATATATAATAAAGCTTACCAGCTCTTACAGGTGTGGTCTGCATACTGCCTGAGTGGTGGTAAACTTGACTGCTTGTCAAATCAGATGTTTTTGTTAGTCTCCCTTTTATAGTTCTGTATCCATGTCATCAGGTATAATTTGCATGTAGGTCACAGATTCATATCTGTTGCTGAAGTCAAATTACTGGCAAAGAGGACTGTGGGCAAGGGCTAGCTTTTGCATGGTGCCATTGTAAGGGTGTTGCTATCAGAGGCTGAAAATCAGGCATCATCTGAGATTTGACAAGCTGAGGTGCTAGAAGTGTGAGTTCCAATCTGGAGTCAGTTTGTCACTTTTGGCTTCATGAAAATACAACTTTTGGACTCTCTTAGCTGACAATTGACAAAACACTCCTCATTTTGCTAGAAGGTAGTTCTTCATTCATTTGGGGATGATCCCAGTCAAAATTGATGAAAGGGGAAGTTTTGTTATGATTGCCTCAAGCACCTTTTGTAACTTATGTTGCGTGAAGGTTAACGTGACACCGAAAATATTAAATATTCCTATGGCAAATTTTGTAAAAATAGAAGTAAAAATTTTCATGAATCTCTTTGTCACTGGGGCCATGGGCTCATGCTATCCCCAAATAAATATTTCAAGGATAAAGTGAAATAGTACTCCTGGGAGTCTAATTGCTCCCCTTTGAAGTAACAGTCATATAATCTCTCCCTTCCTCTGGATCAGGTGGGCTTTAGTTAAGTGGATGGAGAGATAGCTTATTTCTGCTCGGGCAGAGATCCATGGACCATATGGCAGGTAACACCTGGATTCAGGTGTTTATTCCACTCATTCATTTTTTTCCTTTCTAACTAAATCACAATAGCCAGAGGTATATAGTAAATATTAACTTCATAAACTTGACCGCCTAAAAACGTAAAATGTATATCCTTGCCAAAAAATAAAAATAAAAAAGTGAAACTAAAAGACAAACGGCAAGCTAGACACAGTAACTGCAACTTACAAAACAAAGAGCTAATTTCCCAAGTGGTTGTCGTTATTCACGGTAGTTATGTTCTATAAAGTCAGTTTGAAAACTGAATTAGTAAACACTGAACCATTGCTCCTAAGGGAAATACAGTGTAATTTCCTACGATCCTTTGGTCACAACATTTTTGTCAACCAATCAATACATAACCTCATTTTATGTATGTTTCCGTTTAAAGACACCTTATTTAATATATATTATTGATCCATTAACACTGAACTCACAGCCAACAGCACCATAAATCATGCCTTAACAAAGCTTAAACACACATATTTTCTCCATAAGGCACATCACAACCTTCTTGCTTTTAGGGACACTAGGCAGCACTTCATCAGTGTGCTTGCGGAGCCATTTTAAACAGCCAATCACCAATAAAAAACACACATGTGGAAAACGTGGCACTAAGTAGACCATGAAAAGAACTCTTGTTTACAGTTTGAAAGCTGAAACAAGAAGGCAGAGAACGGCCTTGTTTGAACCCCGCTGGGAACCTGCATGTTGAGTGACTCGTGTTTTTCGCCTCGCTCTATGTGTGTGAGCGGCCGTGAGAGCACGGTGAGTGTTTGCCAATTACACATATATTTTAGCAAGCGGGTGACTTCACAAACATGAGGACCTGTTGTATATACAAAAAGGTTACAAAAATCAATAGGAAAAAGACCAACTGCCCAGCAGGAAAATGGGCCAAGGCAGTGAATGGACAGATCTTAGAACAGGAAACACAAATGACTCCTAAATATGTGAAAAGATTCTCAATCTCTCTCATAGTAAGGGAAATGCAGATTAAATTAAAATTGCATTGAGGTGCCATTTTAAAACCTATCAGGGTAGTGAACATAGAAAATTTTGTTAAAATACCATGTTGGAGAGATCGTGGGGAAATAGGCACTCTTGTATTTTTGTCTGTGGGGGTGCAAAATTATAGGATTTTAAGTTCTAAACCACAGGTCCTTTCACCCACCTATTGCATTTTGAGGAGTTCATTCTATAGATATATTTGCGTCCATGCAAAATGACATACATAAAACATTATTTTCCTTGCAGCCTTATTTCTAAAGTCAAAAGTCTTGATAACAATCTAAATGTCCACAATAACTTTCTGGTTAAAGGAATGGTGATACAGATACATCAAGAGTATGCGATGTTATTCAGCTGCATGAAAGAATGAGAAAGCTCGCTGAGATATAGTGAAAGTATGCAGTGTCTTACCGCTGTGTGTGTGCCGTCCAAATGGCATAAAAAGTTTAACCTTCTAACTTCTAGTTCATTTAATACCCATATTACGTGATTACATCTCTGTGCTAGAGGGTACTGGAGTGCTCTTTTCCCCAGCCCTCCCTCCCCTGAACTTACAGTTTTAACTTTTATGAATATAACTTTTTGGGCAGGAGAGCAGGTTGAGGAGAGGGTGGGAGACTGACGAGTATGAATTATCGTGCCTTAGCCTACTTCTTTACAGGCTATCTACATTCTTCTACATTTTATCTATATTCAGTTTCTCTTTCTGCTAAACACTACTCCCCTGGGTCTTGAAATATATAAAAAAAAATGTAGGTCATGCATCCTCCACCATGTAGACCAGTCTTAGAGTGTTTCCAGATACCTCTCCTTTTTTGGTTCTCCAACTGTTCAAAACCTCCTACACCCTTATCCTATTTCAACACCTCACATCAAATTTCCATGCTTCTTAATTTATTGAGAAAATTGAGGCCAGAAGCCATAGAAGGACTCTACTCGATGTCCCCCTCTGAAGGATCTGTCTGCACCTCATCAGCTCATCCTTATTTCCCCCTATTATACGTGAGGGATGAGGTTTCTTCTGCTCAAGTTCGACTTTCTGGAGCCTGCCTCTCCTTGGCCTCGTATAGGATGAATTTTCTCCCTCCTACTCATTTAATTCCCTCTGCAGATAAAGATGGTCACGTTTCTCTCCTTAAAAAATTTTTTTTTTCTCCCCTTACCCTTTTCTCCCCCTGGTTACTGTCATATCTTACTCTGTCTTCTTTGGTTATCCAAGGTGCCCTGAACACAAGTTGCTACATCCTGCCTCTACCGCCTGCCTTTCTCGGCAGCATGATATTCTAGCTGCTGTCCACAGTCCCACTCCTTGGAAACTGGTTATACATGTGTTCCCAAATGTCACAGCCAATGGTAAGTTTCAATTATTATCTTAAGAGCTCTTTTCTTAGATTCGCACTATTAACCAGTCAATTCTTTCCTCTTAAAATGTTGACTCCTGCTACTTGAATGACATCTCTCTACTGTTTCATTCCCACTCTTTCACCACTCCTCTCCGTCCCCATTCTTCCTTCTATGTGTAAACACTCATGCTCTGGGGAACCCATCAGCTGCCCACAGCTCTTCTCTCCCCATTTTTATCTCTCTTAAAAGTCACTGTTGAGGTATAAGTTTTGTATGATAAGTAGTATCCTGTTAAAGTGTGCAATTCAAAGAATTTTGATAAATATATACACTCATGAATCCATTACAACAATCCAGATGCAGAATAAATTCCATCATACCCAAAATTTCCATTTCTGTCTATTTCTCCACCTGATCCCTGACTGCAGCAGCCAATGAAATCCACATTTTGTCACTATAGATTAGTTTTATAGGTTAATTTCTAGGATTTTATATAAACAGAATAATACACTATGGACTCTTATTCCTGGCTGCTTTTACTCAGCATAATGTTTTGGTTTGTAATGCTGAGTGTGTTGGTAATTGACTTTTTATTTTTTTACTGTGAAGAACTACTTCATTGTATGGATATATCATATTTTCTTTATCCATTCTTTGGATATTTGATGGGTATTTATGTTTTCTAAACCCTATTTTGATGTCTTTTTAAAAGATCTCATTCTTAGTGCCACATGCTAATTGTTTCATGTTCTTAAATTTCATTCAACTTTTATAATTTACTATGCTACTTGGATGTATAGTTTCTATATACACTGTCAGGAAACAGAAATGTGACAAAAGTATATTAAGGACATGTATACTTAGGTAGAATTACTTAGGAATTTTAAAAAATTTGAGTTCTTAATGATTTCTTTTCCAAAGGAATTTGCTTCTAATGTGTAATCTTTTCTGCCAGAGGTCAGTTTTATCTCCAGGTCATTTTGTCACTTTGACGGCAGCAATGATGAAAATGTGTGTATAAATACATGTGACATAGTCTGGAAGTTCTCTGACAAAGCACTTCCTTGATTAAAAAAACAGTATGTAACATTTATAGGTATTTCAGTTGTGAAAGTTGATAAATGAAATGTAGGGTTTTCTGTTACCTATTTGAAATTTAAGCTCTTTGAGACTTTTAAAGTGACAAACATCTCTTCTCGCCCTGTTATTGTGTCCTGAACAACCTCATGTACTTTCCCAATTTTATTAACTGTGAGAATTCCTAAACTCCCATCTCTAAAAGTGCCTCTTCCGCCCCGGTGTGCATATTCGACACCTCCACTTCATGCACTACAAAAACATGTCTGAACTGAATGCGACACATCTACTATTCTCATTCCCATTCTTGTTTCTCTCTTCCTGCCTTTAAATGTATCCATTTGCTCCCCTTACCCACCTACCCCAAGCCACATGTGGTCAATCATTAAGTGGTTCCAAACTGTTTTGATTTTTGCATCAGCCCCGGTCCCAGCAGGAAACTGATGGTATGCTCACATGATGTGACTAAGGGGTGTAAAAAACACTGTGTGAAGGGACTATTTACAAAGTGTGACCATGGTTTAGGAGAGCCAACCAGGGATGGAGCAGTGCCCTGGGGCTAGAGCAGCAGAGAGTGTCATCCACTCTTGCCCTGAGGGGGTGCAGTGCAGGGCCGTGAGTACTGAGCAGAACCCCCAGAGAATGGCTGTTTGGAGAAGACTGCTGAGGGGAGCTGCAATCTCATGAGGAGAAAAGCGGGGAAATAAAACCTCAGACCTCATTTTCCTCCTACTCATCTATCTTCCACTGGCGCCTCCCACTGGCGGAACCCAGCTGGAGGCAAGCAGACAGACAGACAGACAGCTGATTAATGCAGTTCCTACAGCTCATCAGTGAGCGAAGGGAAGCAAAGAGAGCAGATCTGGAGCGCCTAATGGAAAATGCCCGCCACGGGCTCCTTCTGCGGGGACTCGGCATCCAGCTGTCACTGTTTATATTACCGTTTTGCTGACCCTCATGCGATTCGTACATGTCCTCCTTCTCATTCTCCAACATTCTTTCTATTCTATTCCCTTTGGCTCTGGCCTTCTCCCACTTTTCTTCTAAACCAGCTTTCTGCCTCCGATTGGGCCCATACTTCCCAAGTGCTCTAGCAACGTGTGAGACTCTACTTGGTATGTGGTGGGGTTCCTGCTCTTTGGGGCACAGTGACACTGTGTGATAATTGAAGTTATTTCCCTCAGCAAAGACTGGCTTTCTGGAAAACTTTTGCCAGAGGGTTCAAATTTCCAGAAGACCCTGGAGAATCTTAATTGTGTTCTAGGTGACCTGAAAGGTGTAGGTAGTTAAAGAGAGTGGGGTGAGGATTTTATTTAGAAGCAGTGGTTTCCTTATAATGTCTAAATGTTACTGACAATATTTTCTACAAACTTTTCAAGGTTTGGACATAAGAAAACACAGTATATCTTATTTTGAGAAACTCCACACACAGGATCCCTTCTACACATTGCATTTCTTGGTTTCTTCTGTTTAAGGCATCATACTGTAGCTTGTTCTTCTGAGGAGGTGGAACTAGGAGACAATGTTTGTTCTTTCAATTCTTTGCATTTGGTATTTGTGCATTTTTAATTGAATTTATAGGGGTGACATTGGTTAATAAAATTAAATAGGTTTCAGTTATATAATTCTATTAAAAGACTGGTGAATAATTAAGGAAAATTCTGTATAAAAGGGACATGTTTATTGACAGCTATTTCCTTTGGAAATGCCACCTCCTCCATTTCATAAGGTCTATGAGAGATTGTCATTTTTAAGCTCCACTGCCCTTGGCCACAGAAATGGACATTTCCCATGGGTTGAACCAATCATTAAGTCCCATTCCTCTAGGGTGTCCAGACTTTTGGCATCTCTGAACCACATTGGAAGAAGAGTTGTCTTGGACCACATGTTAAATACATTGCAACACATAATCACCCAAAAAATCTCATAATGTTTTAAGTAAATTTACAATTTTGTGTTGGGTCACACTCATAGCCATCCTGAGTGGCGTGCGGCCCACGGGCCACAGGCTGGATACCTCTGTGGTGTGATTGGGGTAGAGATGGCATGTGATTCCCAAAAGATCAATAAGAATTATTTTCCGGACTGATATACATACCTAGAAAGAGAATCTGGATTCTTAAGCTGGAGCAGTATGACTCTGGGGCAGCTGTTTGCAGTCAGGTTCTTATTTGCAAGCAATAGAAACCACTCTGGATGATTTAAGCAGAAAAGAAATTTGTAACAGGGTTACTGGCTTGCAGAAGGAGTCCCTGGGATGGCCACAGAACCAGGTACTACATTCAACAACCAGGAATATGGCCCCAAATTGTGCCCCAGGGCAGGGCCAGTGAGGACACCATTGCCACTGTGGCTGAGCACGAGGCCCTGCATCTACACAGTTGACACAGTGAGCACAAGAGCCTACCCAGGACCACGAGCCTGTCAGGCAGAAGGGCTCAAAGTTCCTGATTTTTAAAAATTCTTTTCTTTTTTTTTGCTTTATCTGTGTCTAGTTCCAAATTTAGATGGCTGTATTTGGTTGGTGTTGTCTGGGTTACATGCCTGAGTCCCAGCTGCATACAAGTTTGGGAAATCAAGCATCTGACATTTTTCCTCTTCTGCAGTGGGAGGGCACGTGCCCCACCAAGACTTATGAGGTGGGAAATTCCCAAACAAAGAAAGGAGTTCCAGATGCTACAGAACAAAAGAGTGACCGATACCATTACCACAGCTACTTTTCCTAGTCATGAGAGAACTGGTCTGCAGGTTTAAGCCAAGGTAGAGAAGGGAAAACCAAGAAATGAAGAGACAGACAAAGCCCAGATGATATTGCTGAAGCCTCTGAATCAAGATATGCCTAAGCCTTTAAAAAAAAAAAGCAAAAACAAAACAAAACAAAAAACAAACAAAAAACCCCCCAAACACCGGCCTATTTATTTAAACTGATAAATTCCCCCATTGGCTTAAGTTACAAACTCCCTTTTCAGTTGAGCATCTGTCACTTGTAAACAGGAGACGTCTGCCTTATATGGTACTACTTTCATTATTAGTGTTGAAATCATATTCTTGCTTCTTTATTGGGACATTTTTACTGAGTTTCCTCTGCCAGTACTTTCTGAACACTCTTGACATGTTGGCACATGGACAAGCCTGGGTGAGGAGGGAGAGAACCACCATGCCTGTCCGCCAGGCTTCTCCTCTCATTTTTGCTCCCTCAGATAAAATTCCCAGTTTTTCTCTAACTTCTCTCCAGTCTCCTATATTTTAGAGAATATTGTTCTCAGCTGAAGAGACTGTGAGAAACAGCTCGGAGTCCAATTGCAGGGCCAAGATGTCTACTTGGACCGACTCTACAATTTATAGATTTATACAGGGATCCGTTTCTAAGCACAGAATCAGGCGTTGAACGCTTTCCCTTTAGGAACTGACACATCCGGGGTCCCATGGAATTAGTTTTCTGGTGAGGGACATACCCCGAGGGTGTATCCTGTAGAGGAATGAATACCTTGGAGCTGTCTCCGCACTCCCCAGGGCACAACGCTTATTGTCTTGTCCCCTTCACCCTCTGGCCTCCCTAGTTCATGGGTTCACCCTGATTACAAGGAAACTCATCTCCGCTCTGCCAAGCAGGGACCTGGGGATGGGTCCCAGACCCTCCTTCTTGCTTGTCCGATGTCTCCCCTTTTTTGAAGGCCCAAGGGGCTGGGACTTTTAGGGCTTTAGCCCAGGAGACATGAATGAGTCAGGAATTTAAAGAACTGAAGAAGCGGATCTCTAATGTCTTCTTGAGCTCCGGAAAAGTGCTCATGCCCCTGAATAGCTGAGACCGTCCTGTGGAAAGTGTGGTCCTCTCACCTGCTATCACTGAGAGGCTGCACTGCAGATTCCGCATGTCTCTGGCACTTTGGGGTTTGTGAGAACTGGCCCCTCAGCCAAAACTGCCATTTCCTAGGGAACTGTGATAAACTCCAGGCTGCCAAGGGCTGGTGAACATTCAGGAGGGGAAAAGATGACCAGGGCGTGTGGGGTAAGCCCGGGCTGGAGCGGAGGCGGATGAGGCCTCTGACCCCTGGCTCAGGCAACCGACATCAGGCTGCAGCAGTTGGACTCTGATGCCCTGTCGTTTAGTTGAGCTGGAGTCAAACAGCCTTTAAGGCATCCCTTGTCTCACCCTGCCTCGGTATACACATTTAGACTCTAAATCCTCTTTCTGCATTAGAATTTGCAGTGAAGCTACTGAGTAAATAGCAGATGCTGAAGAACTGAGTGGTGATACATTTTTAACTTTTCAAGCACGGATGGCATTTAACTTCTCTTGAAGCTCGCAGACTCTGGGATATATCACACTTGTTGGCTAGATTTCCCTTTGAACCTGGAGGCTTTCAGCAGACATGAGTAACTGGTGAGCAGAGGCTGTGGTCAGCATGTGGTATAGATCCTAGGGGAAGTGAAAACAGGTTTTTAAAATGACCTTTCAATTCTTTAAGGCATTTCCTTTTCCCATAACAAAATTATATAGTAAGCTGATTAGGAATATGTAAATAAGCTGCCTCTTTCCTCTTCTTTTCATCTGTTGCTCTGCAAAATCTGTTCTTTCTCTGGAAATGGAAGGAACTGATGTAATTGTTCTGTGTGGAAGACAGTGAGGAGCTGTGGGACCTCTGCCAACGGCGTTTCCTGCCAGGGCCTGCTCCTTCCCGCAGTTTAATTATGAGCGATTGTTTGGGCTGTGATGTGAAGAAATATTAGAGAATGGAAAAAAAGAAGAACAGAGCTCAGAATATTCTGCTGCAACTGATTCATGTTTTGGCAGGAACTCTTAACTAGATGTTATGCTTTAGCCTCGTGACGGTATCATTGGGAGCGACCTTGCCATATAAGCGCATGAAGCCTAATTCCACAGTTTATTTTGAAAAGGTCCGAGTAAAAGCATTTGAAAAATGCAGGAATAATATTAGCCATCGGGTAAAGTTCTGTGTTAATCAGTGCAGTGCCCTCATAGAGGGGCCGAAGCTATTTTAAACTGGATGTTAGCACCCCTATATTTAGCTGGTGTGTCAAATTTTACTGCTTAGTTTTCATATACTTGACAAATCTCACATTTTACAGGATGGCTGTGATTAGTTCTCACTGTACGTGTTCAGGGATGGACAGAAAGCCAGGGGAAGCTGAACCCTGTGAGAACGACTGGGAACAGAGACTTTTTTTTTTTTTTTTAAGATTCAGATCTGAGTCCGGCAACCCCAGAGCAGAAGTATCCTCAGGTGGCTGCTGGGGGGGTGCAAGTAGAGGGGAGCAGTGTCACATCAGACTTCATGAGGGGCATTTGTGTTTCTGTTTTTTGATTAATAAAGTAAAAGAAAAATACAAAAAAGGCACAAAAGGAAATTTAAAATAGCCTTGTATCCCACCTCCTGGAGTTAAACCCTGTAAGCCTTCAAGTCTTTTCCTATACATGAATTTACACATAAGCATACATTTTTGGATATTAACAGGGTTTTGTAAATAATAATGTAAAGTGTTTTGTAATATACTTTTCCAGTTAAAATATATCATAAGCATTTCCCTTGCTTTTAATTAGAAGGAAGCAAGTTCTAGTGGCTCTGATTCCATTATGGTTGTTTTAATTTGTATTTATTTTTTTCATATTTATGGCCATTTATGAAATTCTTCTTTGGTGAATTTCCTGTGTTCTTTGCCCATACTTCTATTGGGGAGGACATTGAAGTCATCCAAATTGTTTGGAAAGGTCTCTCTGTTAAACCTATTGATCCTTCAATTATACATTACAAATAGATTTCATAGTTGTTTACCCTCTATTTCGTTGAAAATTTTGTATTTTATTTTACTTTTATTTATTTATTATTTTAAGGGGGGGGAGAGGGAAAGACAGAGAGAGAGAGAGAGAGAGAGAGAGAGAGAAACCGACAGACAGACATCAATTTGTTGTTCCACTTATTTATGCATTTATCGGTTGCTTCTTATAGGTGCCCTGACCAGGGATCAAACCCACAACCTTGGTGTATCGGCACAACACTCTAACCAACCGTGCTAGGGCCAGGATTTTTTTTATTTTTAAACAGAGATTAACATGCTTATATAGTCACTTACATCAGATTGTTTTCTTTATGTTTTCTATTTATTTATTTACTTACTTATTGTTATTCTATTATAGTTGTCCCAATTTTTCCCCCTTTGCCCTCCTCTTCCCAGCACACCCCCATTTCCCTAGTCAGTCCTCACACCGTTGTCCACGTCCATGAGTCACTCGTACATGTTCTTTGACTCGCCCCTTCCCCTTCTTTTCACCTTTTTCCCCCTCCCCACTCCCCTCTGGCTGCTGTCAGTCTGTTTCATGTTTCCATGTCTCTGGTTCTGTTTTGCTCATTAGGATTTTTGTTCATTAGATTACTCTTATAAGTAAGATCATATGGTATTTATCTTTTACCAACCGGTTTATTTCACTTAGCATAATTTTCTCCAGTTCCATCCATGCTGTTTTGAAGGGTAGGAGCTCCTTCTTTCTGCTGCGTAGCATTCCAGTGTGTAAATGTACCACAGTTTTTAGATCTACTCATTTACTGATGGGCACCTAGGTTGCGTCCAGCACTTAGCTATTGTAAATTGTGCTGCTATGAACATAAGGGTGCATAGGTTCTTTGAATTGCTGTTTTGGGATTCTTAGGGTATGTTTTCTTCTGCTGCTTTTATGCCCATAGAAGCCTCTGGGCCCCAAGATCAGATCATTTTCACCCAAGTTTTCTTCAGTTCTTTCATGGACTCACTTTACATTTAGCTCCTTCTTAATCAGGAATTCCTTCTGCTGTGTGATGTGCAGGATGGTTTTTGATTGTCTTTGCTGTTGCTGAGTATTCTTTCCTATTTTGAATTGATTTATGTCTATTCTCATACCATTACTGCAGTGATTGAATTATTATAACTTTATAATACTTTATAATATGCTTTTATATCTAAAGGTAAGACCCCCCTTTTTTTTTAACAATAGCTTCATAATTTGCTTGGCTATTTGTACCAGTTTAGTTTTTTTTAAAAATAAAATTTAGAATTATTTTGTTAATTGCTTTTGAGAAATTTTCCCCTTCAGGAACATAATATTTCTCTCCATTTATTTAAGTAGTCTTTTATATTCTTCCTTGATATTGTATAGTTTTCCTCACAAGAGTCTTAACGGTAGTCTGGTAAAAAACAAAAAGCTTAATTTAGTGTTTAAAAGACACTTTGATGCAAATAAAACAAAACAGCTGACAATTTCTTATTGTACAGATCACCCATTTGCTCTTGAGATGTTCTCTGCATTTGTAGAATACAGAAGAATTAATTCTAATACCTGAATAATATCAAATCAGATATTTTATAAAAATAAAAAGATTTTTCTTTTTATCAAATATGTCAAACAAGGCCAGATATTTAAAACTCTCTATCATTTAATGTGTTTCCTGAAAAATTTCAGTAAGCTTTCACCTTATGATCTTGCATATCCACTCAGGCAGTGAAAGCTATCACAATATTAACAAATTATTCCTTCTTGACAAAGCTGTCAATGATCAAAATAATTTTTTAACTTGAGTGTTTTTAATTGAACCAAAGGCCTGTTGGCTTTTGTTAATGAAGATGACCAAAACAATCACTTCTTGATATTCAGCTAAGAGTTGATATTCTGGATTTGAACCTAGGACTTACTTGCATTGACTTCTAAGTGACCTGTACTCAATCTAGTTAATTTCCAAAGATGGAAGAAAATACTGTGCTGCCCATTCTATAGATAGAGTTCATCTCAGCAAGTAACAAACCAGACTTATTCTAGAGAAATTATGTGGACTTTTCCTCTATCAAAATAGTCCCAGTTAAATGAAATGAATGGTATACCAGCTCATACTTGAAGACTGCTGTGCAGGATTAAAAATGAGAGACCACTGGAAATTTTTCTTCCTCAGCACTGTTGAGAATATGAGCAGGAAATGCCCTAAGTGACACTCCCTGACAGGGAATTAATGGTAGGAAGTGACTTTGAAGCTAAGCTCCCAAGAAACATAAACACACTTTCCCTATCAGCTGAAGGCAGATAGTTCTGAAACAAAGGAAAGTGTAAATGAATTTTAATGGGAGTGAGAAGGAGCGAGTGTGGAGTGAGGACCTGGTTCCAACCACGACCAACTGGAATTGCAATCAAGCAACAGCCGTCACTGCCCCGCCTGCCCACCTCTGCACCCTTACCCAGGATTTCCTTCCAGCTGCAGAAAAGTCAAACCACTTAGTATTTAGTTTTTTCCATCGCAATAAGTCAAGTTGTGTGTTTCATCATCCACCTAAAATCACTATAAAAAATGCCATTTTATTTTTTCCTTATTAATCCACATACCTAATCAACATACCTTTAAAGGCTATAGATTCAGCGATTTAAAATTTTATTTTTGTCTTGTTCATTAGTCAGAAATTATAGGTCAAAAAATGATGAAATAACTTAAAAGGGTAAGGTTCTTCTAGGAAAATTTGCCTTAACTTTTAGAATCATTTATAAAATATGAAAATACAAATACTCTGAAAATACCAACCCCATGCCCACCTAGTGACTCAAAGGGGAGTTTGTTGACCAATTCCTGATGAAAGTGTTGAGATTAGTACACACTGGAAATGCTTCATTTCATTGCATAGTTACTAAAATAAAGTGAATGTGCTTAAATGATTATGGGTATTTATCATGTACCTTTAAGAACTATTTCACTTCCAAGTAATAGAAGACTCTGGATGAATGGGCTGAGGCAATAAGGGTATTTGTTATCTCAAATAACAAGAAGTCCAGTGGTAAATGACCCAGAACAAGGTTAATTCGTTGGCCTGATCACCTAGATTCTGTGCTCTGGCATTCTCAGAGCACTGTAAGGTCATCTCCCCTCATTGTCTCAAAGCACTATCTCCAGACACAAAATTAGCTATAGAAGAATGTGACTTTTCTTTTATTTCTGTTTTTTGAGAGGGAGAAAATATTTTCCAAAAGTCCCCGGAAGACCTTCCCTCACGTCCCATTGGCCAGATCCGGGTCATGTGTTCCACTCCTAGATTCATCACTGGCAAGGAAAATAAAAGGGCCACTGTGGGTTTAGACTAATCAGGGTCTATTCTCCGAATCACATGGGGAAGTGATTAAATAAGTAGACAAATTTGGGATTCTACTAGTGAGGATGAAAGGCTGTTGAATAAACAACCGGCAGTGGAGAGTGATTCCATCATACATCCAGGGTAATCAATGACTGGCATTTTTAATCAGTTCCAAATATTTTAATATTGATTTTAAGTAAAAAGGAAAAGCTACTAAATTTATATGTTTCCAGTGTGCCATTAAACTTTGTATTTATTTTGTAAGATCACAGAGACTTTATGTATTCCTGAAATTTTCAACTAATTTAGGTGTAACTTGGAGATTTCATTTTTTGTTAAACTAAGGTAGAGTGTCTGTAGGCACATTTTTAATAGTACAAAGGACCCCCAAACACTTTAAAAGTGTCGCTCATCTTCCACAGTTGACCACTTCTCCCTCTAAGCACAAATTAACCCAGTGGGATTCAAACCTCTAACAAGCTATGGCTACATCAGTTGCTAAAATCAGTGTGCCCTTTTTCTTGCCATGAAACAATTTTCCACTCCTGGTACAGTGGAAACACTCATCTGGAAGAAACCTGCATTTGTCCTTCTGAGAGGTGTTGGCCTAGAGTTCAAACCAAATCCCATCAACCTAATTGCTCTTGCCACATGGTCTCAGGAGTGAAGAATTCCCCCTTTGTTTGCAACCTGACAGAGGGCAGCGCTCCTCAAGATATATTGCTTGCAAGAGAAGAGAGAAATATGACTTTTCATGACACCCTCCTCTTGGGTTGTTGCTTTTTTGGCACTGCTTGGTTATATACTTGGATGTTGATACATTTTTAAAAAACATAAGTCTTTTCAAATGGGAGCAACCCATTCTCACTCCTGATACTCGGCTTCTGAGAATTGACGTGATCTCAGCCAGACATGCGTCAGATGTTCCTGCTCTAAGACTTGACCGTCCAAGCTAAAAGCCTGCCCCTGTCCAGGTCCCGTGGTCTCCACAGTTGGCAGAGGGAGGTGTCATTGGAGCACCACCTAGGCTCAGCCTTGGCAAGACTGTGCCGTGATCCAGGTTTTGTCTGATAAGCCAGACTGTCTCATCTTTTAGTCCTTTTTGTCCTTTCATCTTCCCTCCTGTTTCAGCTTTTGTCCCTGCTTCCTTTTTTATCCCTTTGCTTCATTTAAAATGTGATCTCAGAAAAGGAATCCAATGACCTCAGTAGCACACAGGGGTAAATGCTATAAGGTTAGAGACGCATTTACATTAATCCTTCCCTTGAATGTTCAAGTGAGACAAATCTCTAAGTCAAAGGATACGTTTCTAATTGTGACATTTGGTTTTCGGTAAAAGCCTGTAAGAAAGACTTTATTCTTTTCTTGCTTTCTGTTTCAGGGGTTGGAATTCTTCCTGGGGACCTTAAAATCCTCTCACTTCCCGAGGTGCCTTCCTGGCATAAGAGAAGGGGCTGTGGTAGAATGAAAACAGACTGGGAAAGAATGGATTATGACAGAGGTTGTCAAGGTTCAGAGTCAAGCCCATCACATCAAGGAAACTGCTCAGTGGCAAACCAGCTCCCCCCACCCCTCCATGAAGCGTTAGCGAATGGGAACTGTGAGAGCAGTTTACCACCATGTTGGATTCATGGCCTTGTAACCTTGGGGGGTCTTCTGGCCTTAGTGAACTAGACGGTCAGGAATACATTTGACTGAAGCAGTTATTTGAATAAACTAAACTATTAGAAATATCTTAGAAAATCCCGAGCACCATATGTATCTGCTCCATACAGCCAAAATAGACAGGAGGCATGTTGAAACATTGCAAGAAATAAAATAGCAAAACCATTTCTTGCATGTTCTATAGAAACATTGCAAGAAATCAAATAGCAAAACCATTAAAACAAGAAGAAGAAAGATTTGAGAACCAGGAAGTTAAAGGAGAAGAGTAGTTTTATACTGCAAAATCATTTATATTAAACTATTCTTCAATGGTTAAAACTTAGCACTGCCCTTAGTATCAAGAGACAGTTGAGGAGCTCACAGGTTTTATTATCTCCTTTGTTCGTTCATTTAGAGAGAAAAAGATTCCTCGTTCTCAATTCAGGAACCTCTCATGTAGAAGTTTATATAGGGAACATTGAACAACACAGAAGATAAGATGATTTATTACTGGTGAGTCATTCTGGTCAAGTGAGGATAGCTGTTTAACAGTATTAGAGATTTGAGAAGGTTGGGGAGAGGCTCGTCGTGAGCGGTAATCGGTTTTTCATAATAAATTTGACTCTCAACTGTTTACAAGATTAAGCAGTCTCAGATTTAATCCTGAGATTAAAGGACGTACCAGCATCTATTTTAGGGAACCTCAAAATATGGATGTTTTCTAGAATCATTACCTATGAAGCAAGTTTCTGGAGAGATAACATAAGCACCCACATCCTCTCTTGGGGAAAGGGTTCTATACAATCCCAAAGGGCTTTCACAGTGTTCAATTCACTGGTGACTCCGAAACAAAAATGGGATCAAACTACTTTCTTGGAACTCATATAGTCCCTCCTGTACAAGCCTGAAAAGATGCCCAATAATAGCTATGGGAAACCACTTTGCCCTCTCCAGGAGAGATCAGGCTGCTTGAATTTCTGAATCCTCTTTTTCTGGGCTCTTTAAAGAGAGAGATAACATCTAGCAAATTGGGTAGAATAAGATCTGAGCTGCTTTTACCTTGTAATCTTTACTCGGGGAAAAGCAAACTGTAGCCCCAAAGCCATCCAAGAGAAAATGAAAGGAGCCAAGTTCATCTGTCTGAGAACCAGGCAAGGCTTTGGAGGACAAAAGCCGTGCAGCACAAAGCCCCTTTCACCAGCTGCTCCCGTGATTCAGATGGTTTGCTCTGGATGGAGATAAGCTGGATTTATGGGAGGGGTCTCCCCAAAGGGTGTAGCGCGCAGTCTTCTCTCCTCGTCAAACAGGAAAGCTCATTCATCTGTTAACAGCATCCAGGAGAAAATGGCCCTCGAAGATGGTTATCTGCGAAAAAGCATTGTGGGATAGTAAAAGAGACTGCTTGTTTCCATGGAGGCAGAGGAATCATCCAGGCTTCCAGTTCTTGCCTGCCCCTGCTCTGAAAGGTCGCTGCCTACACTTCCTCATCTCGAGCACCTGACACTGCTACTTCTGCCAGGATCCATTAGTTCCGTCTCGATGGCTCCCTTTGCCAATTAGAAAGAATTTAACATTAATGAGGGTCTGGGACGCTAAAGAGCTCTGCATCAGCAGCTCAACTGAGAGAGACACATACTCCATCAAAGCTGTAGATATTTGGTTTTTTCCATTCTAATGAAATTACACAACACTCATTATGCTCGTAATGCATTTATCTTGGCAACCAACCTATTGAATGCGTGCTGATTGTATCAGCCATCAAATCTGATGTCCGGTGCATACTGCAAGCTAGTCAAGGTCAAATTATCTGCCCTATTCAGTGTTGATCTTCCTATTGAGCTCATTAACGTTCTGAGTTGCCAGCTATTAGCAATATAGGCATTGCTTTGAAGTCAGAGGTTCTCAGATTCCCGTGGTAGTTTTCTTCCCGGGAAGGCATAGTCACCACAAGAGTGTTTGGAAATGTGTGTGCGTGTAAGGGGTGGCATTTTGGATTGTTCCAATCGGATTTTGGTAGGCAGGGATCAGGGATGCTAAACACCCTGAAACATGTAAGACAGACCCTGCCAGTGAAGGCTGCCCCGCCCAAAATGTCCAAGGCGAGTTACAAGCAGAGAAATGTGGCCCCATATCTACCTCTCAGGCCCAGGCTGGCTCCTCCTCAGGCATTCCGCTTACTTCCATCTGAAGCAAATCTCCTGAAACACACAACTGACAGGCAATGCCACAGGTGATCAACCTCAAAACCACTCCCCCAATGAACCGTGCTACGAGAGAGACCACCTACTGTAAAGTTAAAAGACCGGTACTTAAGTCTCCTTCTAACATTTGCCAGTGTCTTAACCTCTGTAAGCCTCAGTTTCCATTATCAGTAAAATGAAGGCATAAGGAGTTCCTCACACAGATATAAGCATTAAGATAGATGACGAGTGCGTGATCACTTTGTAAATAAGAAGGATCTGTACACATGACACCTACGGTGTTTTCGTGGCCTGATGTTCTGCTGCCTGTGACACTTACTTAGGGAAAAGAAGCAAAAACCTGGTCCCTAGATGCTCAAGAAAGTGAGCCTTTGGTCTTCCAAAACATGCATCCATTTATTAGTTTAGGGATGCCAATTTGTTCTCCATTCAGGGCTGCACATAAAAGGTGTTGACCATTCATATTTCATGAAAGAATGCACCAGAGAAGTTACAGAGCCAGGCCTAGTGTCTGGTCTTTGGGTATGACTGGCCCTGGCAGGGACTCAGGGTAGAGAATCAGAAGAGTTAGGGGAGAGCCAAGGCTGTGGTAAGCCCTAAAGACTCGAGGGGCAATGTAGGGCAGGGCGAGTTTCAAGGCTGATCTGCCAGTGGGAGAATCATAAAACTGCCCCAGAGGCACTGATCTGGGGTCGTCGTCCAAACACACAGACACCTAGGGACTTGCACAGTCATGGGGGGAGGCTGCTGTTGCTGTAGTCCTTCATGGAGGGGCCGGGAAGTTGTGGGGCTAGCTGGTGGGAGTGGAGCAATTGTGTTTAAGGACCAGAAAGATGGAGGTCAGGAGGATGGAAGAGGTGGGCAGATGGGAGAGGTCAGAAGGTACAAACTTCCAATGCTAAGTAAGTCATGAGGATGCAATGTATAGCAAGATAACTATAGTTAATGCACTGTATTGCACATTTGAAAGTTGCTAAGAGAGTAGATCTTAAAAGTTCTCATCATGCCCTGACTGGTGCAGCTCGGTGGGTTGGGTCTCCTCCTGCAAACTGAAGGGTCACCTGTTCGATTCCCAGTCAGGAAACATGCCTGGGGTGTGGGCCAGGTCACGGTCGGGGGTGTGTAAGAGGTCACCTATTGATGCTACTCTCTCTCTTCCTCTCTTTCCTTCTCTTTAAAAAAATAAATACAACCTTTTTTTTAAAAAAGTTCTTATCACAAGAAAAATATTTGTAACTATGTATGGTAACAGATGTTAACTTGACTTATTGTGGTGATCATTTCACAATATATACAAATATTGCATCTTTATGTTGTACACCTGAAACTAATATAACATTATGTCCATTACACCTCAATTTTAAACAAACAGCAGGAATAGGAGGGGCTGTGCCCAAATGTAAAGTAGAAAAGTATTGGGTTGGCCAAAAAGCCAGTTTAATTTTTTCCATAATGAAAGACACATTTTTCATTTTCACCATACATTATTTATTTGGATATTTTGAGTATGTCAGCTATGTCCTGCTATTGGCATCTAGTGGGTAGAGATCAGAGGTGCTGCTAAACATCCTCCAGTGCATAAGACAGTCCCACAGCAAAGAATTATTTGGCCAAAATGTCAACAGCACCAAGAAACTTTGCAAACTACTTTTGACATGTTTGATCAGTCACTGCACCTGTCCATATACTGCATGAATCTTTACGTTTCAGTTGCATTTTTTTAACTTTCTTGAAATAATAAAGCAGAATATGCCTAAAATGTCGTGTATTTTCTTCCATCTTCAATATTAAAATGGCTGCATAAAAATTCACCAATTTTGATAAGCTTTAAAAAAAAATACATGCTGATATGACAGCTACCACAATACAATCTAACAAAATTATTTTGAAGTTAAAGACAACTAAGTGCTACTAGAGCCATCTTAATGGAAAAAAAGAAAAAAGAACCTAAAAACAAAACACGTAATGGATTTTTTTGCCAACTCAGTGTCTTGGTGTTAGGTGAATGTGAGGAGGAACAGTTCGGTTTCTTTAAGGAAGGGTCTCTTCAGTTTCTTTAAGGAAGGGTCCCAGATGGGGGATGTCAGTAGGGTGAAAGTCAAACCTGGCTTCCTTTAAACCCGGGGTTGCTGCTACTTTGAATAAATTTAGTAAAAATCCCAGTATTTTAAGCCATTCAGTCCTTTGGAGATCTATAACCTATGTTGGCCTATTTATAAATATGGGATAATTTGAGAATTATCAGCTTGATTAAATTGACAAAATAGCTCATTCATGTAAAAATATTAAAAAATACATACTTATCGTAGAAAATTTTAACAGATAAGCAAAAATATGAAAATTTAACACACTCATATTTGGCTGAATTTCCTTCATGTGTTATTACTGTTACAAGTTTTTGAAATAAAAAACTGACGTCACACTTTATATACTCTTTTCTTTTCTTAATTGCAGACTGTATCTTTCTAGTCTGTCTGAATTTGCTGCTTTGTCAGTGTTTCATCCCCTAGTGAAGCCAGAGGGGGCCTGGATGAGGTCAGGCGTGGGTCTCCCAGGGCGAGGGCTTCATTGTGCCGCCTTGGCCTGGAACCTGATTCATATCCTCTCAGTGACCAGGAAGGGAGGCCAAACGGCCGGCGAGCCAAAGGAAAGGGTTACGTCTGCTTGAAAACAATGCTCAGTGTCCTTGTGGGTGAACCGTGGGCATTCTGAGCTTCATTTCCTTGCATGGGCTTCAGAAGAACCAGGACTTTTGGAGTCTTCAAAAAGGTATTGGTTGTCTTTCTGTTGTTCGTGTTATAGAAAAGCACATCCACACACAAAAAAGACATAAAAATCACTCATAATCCCACAAACCAGAAACTGCTGTTAATTTTTTTATTTCTGTGCTTTAGTCATTTGTTCATTTAAAACGATCCTACCAACCAGAGATCAACATTGTTAACATTTAGGTATCATTATTATTTTTTTGAAAACAAAACTGTGATTGTTTTTCCTGCAGCCTCTTTTTCTTCCTGAAATGAACTAGCACCAGCACTTCGCCAGGCCACCGGATGGCCTTCCACATCATTTCAAGTGGAGACCAGGTAGTTTATTGAATGCATTATATAATAATGGAAAATAATATCCTATCATTGAGTATTTAAATTATTTTCAACTTTAGACTTGTTTTCAAATAATGGTCATATTAACAATAACGTTAGGCAAATAATTGTGTAACCTCTAAACAAAGTCAGGATGAACAAATGCCCTAGTTATTCGTGTATGAGACAGACCATGGACGGCAAGAGACCCGGAGATGGACAGGGGGCTGCTTTTGAAGGATACAGTTCCTTTAGCCTGACCTTCTTATTTTGCACTGTAGGAAATTGACAGTCAGCAAAGCTAAACTACCTGTCCTGGTGACATTACACACGAATAATAAAAACTGCAGGTTTCTGACTTTCTGTCTTACAGCCTTTGTCTGGTTAATGTTTAAATTCAATATTCTCAGATTACCAAAAATGAAATAAGAAAATAAAAAGGTGGGGTGGCTGCTAACAATTCCAGCATTTTACCTACCTGAGGCTCATAGAAATGTGTGTTTGTTACTCAAATATATTTGCATTATTTCTGAGGAATGGTGCCCTGCAAAGGTACCAATGGGTATTTGCTTTCTTCACCCCATGTAATTTTTGTTTTAAAACTTTTTGATGCCTTTTAAATTCATGCTGCCAGTTTTCTGCCAAGACAATTTTACCTGTTGCTAATTCACGGTCCCATCTCCTGCTCTTTTAGTTTCTGTTCCTGTGAACTCTTGCTACCGCCTCACCTCTGTTGGTTCTCAGGTTCACCGCACTTGCTGTGCAGGGATATATATTTGTATTTCATAAAAGGACCTTTTCATGTCTTTCATCGAGTTTGCATAATGTCATGCACATCCCCGAGTCCGTAGCATCTGTTCTCCCTGACGCTGCGATTTTGAATTCCGCTATTGTAACCTTCTGAGCAGTCCACATCACCACACCGGTGTGAGGCCAAACAGATGGCTGGCACAATGCACCCGGCTTTGTTCCCTGTTTGTGCATGTAACGTACTTCCTCCCATCCTTTCCGCATCACTTATTTGTCTCTGCCTTCTGCTTTCTTGTCACCATTGTATCTATAAGGACTTCCAATTCCAGGAGAACAATTTTAAAATCCTAGGAAAAAGAACCGCTGCTACAATATCATGGTCTGTCATTTTTGGGGGATCATCAATGGTCCTTCCGTTATTTATTTACAGTGCAAATAACATTATTGTTCATTGGTATTCTGAGTACATCCTATCTCAGTAGTTCATTGTTCCTCAGTTTACAATGACTTTATATTTAAAGAGGACCACAAATAGATTTTGAAATATGAGGTCTTTAAAGAAGATACAAGATACATGAAACATTGTACATAGGACAATGATGTCTCAGTCCCCTTTAAAGTAGGCACCTGGGGGGCTCACACAGTTCTCCTAATCGCTATCAGCTGCCCCATCATATTTTCCTGAATCTCATCAACAGTCTGAATCTCTTCCCTTTCAAAGGTGATTTTAGTATTGGGAAAAGCCAGAAGTCGCAGGGCACCAAATCTGGGCTGTAGGGGGGCTGAGTCATCTGGGTGATTTGATGTTTTGCCAAAAAACTTTGCAGGAAATGTGACACTTGAGCGGGCACATTGTTGTGATGAATGTGACGAATCTGCCAGTCACCAGTTGCCCACAGCTCTGGCCTTCTGAATCATCTGAATAGTTTCCTTGGAGGAATGTTCAAGTTTCACACAAAATTTGATGCAGATCTGTTGCTCTGCTCCATCATTTTGAATGTGACAGCCACAGTGCACATGCTCACTCAGCAGCGTCTACTGCCCCCACTGACTAGTACAGTGAAGTCGTCATTGTTCAAGCACGTGCATTCCAGTCCATTCTCCTTGGTTGGCAGGTTACATTGATGTTGTGCAAACCATTCTCATTATATTAACAGTGACTGGACTTTTTCTGGACAGACCTCATCGTATGTTTTATTTACTTTGAAATAGGACTCAGGCAAGACTTCAGAGGCCAGTAGGCTCCTTTTTCTTACTTTTCAGACTCACTTAATAGGATATCAATCTTGTGAAGGATCCTTCTTTCTGCCAAAATCACCCAGTGTAGTTTAATAGGCTACTTGGTTAGGACTAGGCGTGTTTAACTTCTATCCTATATTAATATGTCAGTCCTAAGCACTAGTAAAAAAAATGGGAACATAACTTATAAAGAGAAATTTGGGTGTGTGCTCAGACATATCTTTTAGGAAAAAATCAATGACCAGTGTCCTAACACCTCATATTTTCAGGTTTAAAAAATGTAACTTCATTAATTAATATAATAACAGGTTTAGAAGACATAAAGAGAAAAACAAACATCAGAATTCCATGATCTGACTAGAACTTAAAAAAAAAGAGAGAAATTATTAAGAGGTGCTTTGCTGCCCTCTGGTGGCTAATCTTCTCAACAACAGAGAGGCTTCGCTGCTAATTTGGAAGGGGCCTTGGAGATCCGTTCAAATCCCCAGATTTTATGAGAAAAGAAACAGTGCATGGGGTCCCGTGACTAGTCCAGATCACAGTGGTCTAATTTAAAGCATTCTTATGAAGGTTACTGGATGTTTTTACATATACAAACATACACATTTATAAATAAGACATATGGACACACGTGTGCACATATACATGTATGTCTACGCGCACACACACACAGCAGACCCTCAAATGTTTCATTCAACTTAACTCTGTTTGGATCAATAATCCTATGCTAAAACTGGTTTTACGAAATGTCATTTTGCTTAAATTTACAGAAGCTATTGATGACAAGTGAGGACTTACTATACATATTCATGTATTCAGAAAATAACTGTTATCAGGAAAATTATCAGTAATTTTGATGGGGGATGAGCTGATACAATCTAATGACAACTTTGACAGAAAGTTATATTTTGGAATTGACTCAATAATCAATTAAAATTCTTATTAAAGTCAATGAAAATTTTAAGAAAAGTATTTAGTACAGGTAGAAAAATTAATATTTAAAGAATAGAAAATGTGCTTTGCTTTAGGTTGAAATCTGTTAAATGTAAGTCTTCTGTCATTCAGAAGAAACAATACTCCACATTTTACTGTTAGTGTAAAACAAAGATTCCATACACATACACACATTTCTACACTTCTGTTTATCCATTTGACCATAACAGGTATTTTCATGTAATTTAAAATATTATTAATAAATATGACTTTTCCCCAGAATATTTAGAGATTTTAGATCTTTTCTTTCCATCTTTAATTTATATTCTTTCAATAATTTTCCTGACTTGGACCCATGTTTGTGGTAGTTCCATATTCAAACATTCTTCCTTTCTTCTGAATTCCTTTAAATTCCAGTGAGATTTAATAAAAAGTATTGGAAGCTTAAGGAAATTCAGGACTGAGTTATGGATATGTAAGCCAGTGGGATAGAGTTGTTTTAATTTCTAGTTCTGTTGCTCTACCTGCCTCGTTATGCTGTTGGAGATAAGATAACCGGGGAAAGAGGATGAGGGAGGTTGATTCAAACTACTCTGTACAGTTACTTGAGGATTCTAACTCACAAATGAAATCCATAGCTTAGCGAGGCCGTTAACGTTTAAGTTATAGAGTCGTCTGGCTCACATTTGAATTGGGGGATTTTTTTACTTAATAAATTTACAGATTTTCCTCAGATATTGCCTCTTGATACAACTGGATTAGACTATAAAATTGTAGGCTATAAAATTGTAACAACATCTACAGTTTGTTGAGAACAGACTAGGTGTGAACCACTGTATTGGCCTTCTCTGCATGGCATTCCCTTAAATCTGAAACAAATGTGAGGAATGCCATCATTTTATGTATTTCTAAGGAGTAAAAAAATGTGCAAGTAAAGTGCAAGGAAATGTGTGCGTTAGTACCACATAAAATTCTTTGTTGTATACATCCTCATAAAGTTGTTTTGGACTTAGCTAAATGGTGGTTTATTTAATCATATATCACTCTCATGATATATGAGAAAGAAAAGATGAGCAAATTCAATTGGTTGAGCAATTTTTAAAGGTTTTAAAAACACCTTTTTGGACTCAGAGTCTTTTTTCCCATTTTTAAGGTATATTTTTTTCCATTACCATCCATCCCCTTTGCAGAGTCTGTTTTTATTGAATCACTTTTTGACTCAGAGTTACTGAGATTCTTTTTTCTCTATTCAATATTGTCTTCTGCATTTTGACAATGGAGGTGACAGAGGGTTTCTTAGACAGTGCTCCCTTATAACCTCTGGGGTTTCCTTCCATGCTGCTGACACCTGCAGTGCAAGGCTCACGGTGGGGCCTTCTTGAGGAGTCAGCAGGTTTTCAGACAACTGCAGCCACTAGTGGGGTGCTGGGATCCGCTGCAATAGTGTACTAGTAGCCACTATTGGTATCAGAAGGGGAACTCGTTTGGCTCTGGGAGAGGGGTGCAGTAGGAACTCGGAGTTCCCGCCATATAGATAGACCTGGGGTATGATGTACGCACTCACACGTAGTTCAGGATCAGTGGGGACTAGGCATTTGAATATGCCCCTTGTGCAGATAAACCATAACCCCTTTGAGGCTTTGGTCATGGTTAGGTTTTCGAGGCTCCCTGGCAGATCCACCTGGTCGAGGCAGTATTCACTCTAATTGGAATTTTTGAGGGCAAAGT